>LGRX02033828.1:0-101545 GCA_001247695.2 Cymbomonas tetramitiformis | reverse complement strand
GACCCGATACTGCACAGGGTCGATGTCGTTGGCCACCGTATAGGTGGCAGCTCCCACTCCCACGACAGAAATCAAGAGAATGAAGGTAAGAAGGAACGGCATCCCCCACAAGCCCGCGTGGGCGGGGAAGCCCCACGGAGGCTTTCCGCAGCCGTGGCTGCGGGGAGCACCGTCATGCCAATCTCCCAGGGCACCGCCAGAGTGAGGTGCTCGGGCTGCGGGCGTCGACGAGTGACTTGCCGAGATTGTCGAAGCACGCGGCTTCACGACGAAGCTGCCGTCGGTGAGGTCCTCGTAATCGTCCGTGTCGTAGCCCGTGAGATCAACCTGTCAGGGAACATATCAGACTTTTATGTCGTACGGCCAACACTCCAAATTTCCATCGGCCAAGTTTCGGCCATCCCGGCCAAAATCCAAAATTGCCCGCCGCAGGCGCAAAATTTTAATTCTAAGTATGACAATATCATAAAAATCGCAAAATTTCGGGTTAATTTTCAAAATTTTACATAATTCGTCTCGGCCAACAAGCAAAAGCACACTCGGCCAAACCTCGGCCACAACCCTCATCGTACGGTCACAGACCGGCCATAGAGGGTTGATATGTTCCCTGCAACCTGTCCGATGGCGGCGTGGTTCACGGTTTGAACGAACCCAGCGAACTCACCGTCCGCGTCCGCTGTGGTGGTCACCCGCGCCGATTGAAGTGGCGCGGGCTTCACATTCTTTCCCTGCGAGACAGGCATAGCAGGGGCCGGCACGGCGGATGCCGATGCCGCCGCACCACCTGCCGGAACCTGCTCCTCCGGTGTGGCCACCGCCGCGGCGGGTCCGCACACCAGAGCCGAAGCCCCCTGCCCGATGCCGGCAGGAGGCGGGAAAGATGCGTGGGTGTAATGCACCTGCGGGTTGGCCGCGGAGTGAACCTCCGCGGCAAGATCGTCGAGCCGGCGGAGAATGTCATCTCCCTCGGAAGCCGGCTGCTGCTCCACGGTGAAGCCGTAGGCGGACACGTCGATGCCGCCCACCGCTCCCGCACAAAGCACCGCGGGCGGCCCGTACGCGGCTGCCGCACGTGCGAAGGACTCCGCCCCGTCATCCGCCGCCTGCTGGAACAATGCACACATGGCGAGCGCGTGCACCCCCTCTGCGTCCTCCTCGTCGATGGGAACGCAAAATGCCGCGGCAGAAGTGGGCGGGTGTTGGCGCCCGCCCAACGGGCAGTCGCGGTAAAAGTGATACGCCTCACCTTTTCCCGCCTTCTTGCACCTACCGCAGAACGGCTTCGCTCGTTGATCGTCGCGGTCGAATCCCACCGGTGGGGCCTTGTGGGTCCCCACACGGAATCCTCGCGGCTGCTGCCCCCGCTGCTGCTGCTGCCGCTGCTGCACCCGCTCCCGTTGTTGCCGCACAACCGGAGCGGCCTCACCGTGTTGCCGCTGCACGAGCTCCTTGAGCTCCGTGATCTTTTGAAGAAGGGCGTCGTACTCGCTGCTGGAAAGGTGCGCGGAGATGCCGTCCGCGCCAGAAGCCACCTTCCCCCCGCCCGTCTGTGCCCAAGCCTGGTAAATCTCCACAACCATGGAACGGAGCGAAACCAGTGACACCTGAGTCAAGTCAGCGGCCATGGGATAGCGGACCTTCACCGCAGCGTAGAAGGTCGGGTCGAGTCGGGTGTAGAGGCTTAATTTTCTGGTAGCCTCCGTCGGTGTCCAGTCAGACGCTCTGTTATCCCGCACCAAACGCTGTTCCTTAGCCAAAATCGGCTGCGGGTCAACGTTTGCGGGATAACGTAACGCGGCGTGCTCCTCCTGCTGCGACTCCCGTAGCGCCACCGGCACACAGCCCTTGATAACGTCGATGAGAGCTCGCCGTCCATCTCGGTCAGTCGAAGAATCCGTACCAGTCAGCCAGACGAACGCGTTGCTCTGCTTCTCAATCACCAGGGCAAGAACGTCGTAGAGAAGCCCATTCACCCTGTTGACCACGGGTGCCAGAGGGTCGTCGAGGTCAAAGGCACGTAGCTCCAGACCAGCCGACTGAAACTCCGTACGCAGCTGCACCACCAGGTCGGACAGAAGGCCAACGTCGTCCGTACCGCGAAAATGATGCTTCTTGTCGCCAAGAATATCCTCACGGATACTCTTGGCCCAAGCTCGATGCAGTCGCGCCTTGTAGATCTCGTCGACGAGCTTGGACTGCTCCTGCAGGTAACGCCTGACGGCCACGTCCGCGTCTTCGTTCGATGCAGGGTTGGGGGTAGGAACAGAAGGCGTAGCTGCCGTCGGCGTGTTCCGTACCCCGTCGATCAACCTCAGAGAGGCGTCGATGTCCCTGTCCCTCGTGAGGGATTTCTTAGATCTCGTTGTGATTCCCATCTCTAGATAAGCCTGAGGGGAGGCGGTACGCCGCAGCACGTTTGGGTAGGGTCGCGGGGAATGCGACGTCACAGATACGAACGGAACGGTCGAGCCATGCAAGCGAGGGGCAAAGGAAGATGTCGTCGAAGTCAAAGGTGCCAAGGTCACCAGCCCAAAACACGGTAGCAAGCGGGATCAGAGCGTGCAGAAAACCGTGAATGAACATTGCGACGACGAAACCCGATCCAAGCCGGTACCCCATAGCTGCGGCGCAAAGTCGCTCACCGCAAGCTGCTCATCTCAAAATTCCCACTGATGCCCAAACGCGCAAACGCGCACCACCTCTCCGAGCGGCCGCTTAGCCAATCATGGCCAAACTAGCAAGTGGAATAAAGCGTGGATGGGGCCACGACCTACCGGAATATCCTAGTTCACTAGATATCAGAGGGTCCCGAACTGTGTGGATAAACTCTCATAAGATAAATACACCCTAAGCTAGATATACCCGGAACGGTCTCGCAACGGTCTCGGGAACTAGCCTACCTGTGACACAGCGTGTGTCACAGCACGAACCTATAGATCGGTCAGCAGTCCAGTGTTGGTCCTAGGGGTCTGTCATAGGGGCCTGCACCGGGACTCCCGGTCAGGGCTGCCTATACAGATTCCAGCAGTGGGTGTAAGAGTTGATGTCGCGAGTGAGCGGTGTCAGCTGCATGCTTTACAACACGCCCTATCGAACCTCACCCTGAAAAAATATATGAGATATGGTGGAACTGACTGACATATCGTCCGGCAGAATCACCGTGGCTGGTATTTATTTACAGAACTCGAAATTGAAAATAATGGGTTTTGATCGATCGTATCGATCGAGAATTATGGCCGTCGATATACAAGTCGATATACGTGTCATGTATATATATACATATATACATGATTAATAAGCTACGTAGAGAAAAAAATCCTTAAAATAAGTAGTGTCCAAGAACGCTTTACCAAGGTTGTCAATCAGATCTAAATCAGTCTGATTGTCTGATAATCAGCCTGATAATCTGCCTGATTGTCTGACCTGATTGTCTGATCGTCTGATCTGATTATCTGATTATCTGATTATCTGATTATCTGATACATCACTACTAAGCATCTGATAATCTGATCTGACCTGATCGTCTGATAATCAGATTTTGTCTGATTGACAACCTTGTTTGTAACATTTTGCTGCTATATTTCTGGTATAAGCTTATTTGACCTAGTTTGCTACTTGACCCGCCGCAAAATTTACGATGTGTGTGATAGACTCAAATAAACCGAAATACTTACCTGTACAGTCATCGAGCGAGTGCCAGGTCAAAAGCATCGGAGCACGAACATTGGTACATATTTTCGTAGCACGCATATGTTTGGTTAAAAAATCAAGCCCCGATGCTATGCGGGGACTTCGTCGGTCTGACCTGAGGTCCGATCTGAGGTCGCATGCCGGTGCAACCTGGTTACATCCTTCACGGTGCGTCGATATAATTGTCGCGAGAACCATCGGGTGATTGGCACTGGCCAGGATTTTTCAAAATTTGATTCAAAATTTGGGTGCGATTTTGGCCTTAAAATTTTCAAAATTTGATCAAAATTTGGGTGAGTTTTTCAAAATATATTAAAATTTGATTAAAATATGTAATAAATAGAATGACAAATTGGGCGGGATTGGTGAAAAATCTGGGGAAATATGGAATATGGCTCGATCGCGATGGTTGCTGTCATTCCCATACACGTGAGACGTGACGCGGATACATCATATTTAAGTTCAAATCTTGATCTTCTCAACTATCTTCAAGGTACTCAAATTGTGAAATTGCGCCCATCTGTTGAGAGTTCTCAGCATTCGGAATGCCAGTTATTTCTCTCGTAGCAGCTTTTTCTGACTCCTCCGGAGAGGATTCCGATGGTGATGGTGACACATGCCTGCGGAATAATTCTTATCTCTGGAATATTTCTCATTTCCACTAGCACACTCGCGCGACTCCGCGCGGAATAATTCTTATCTCCGGAATATTTCTCATCTCCACTAGCACATTCGCGTGACACCGGAATAATTCTTATCTCCGGAGTATTTCTCATCTCCACTAGCACATTCGCGTGACTCCAGAATAATTCTTATCTCCGTGACATTCGCGTGACTCCGGAATATTTCTTATCTCCGATTACCTATTTCACATCCCCGATCTAATTCGTATCATCGCCGCTTCCATGCCTCTGTGATATCCTCCGTAATACACCCGCCCGTGCACTCCCTTCACGCCTCTACCAAATTCGAGGCACTTAATGCGGCCACTTTGGGCCCCAGAGGATCATTTAATTACCGAAAAAGTTTCAGGCAAAATTTTAGGGGCCTTTTTCAAGACAGTGGAAACATTTAGGTGACTTTAGGTTTATTTATTTTATTTTATTTTATTTTTAATTAGGTCAATTTCAAAAAAAATGTGTGCCAGAGCCAATCGGGTGACCACGACCGAGATGGACGTCGTGACCACCTGATGAATATGGCCATTCACTAATGCACCGTAGATATGATGTGGGGTTGGGTTATATTCCCAACACTTCTGCTAACTAACGTTCTGTGTGTTTTTGCAGCATAACTTACTGCGACGTCTGCGTTTTTTTTGTTTGTTTTTGTTTGCGACATTATTTATACATTACCAGCGCGCCCTCACGGTTTGCACTATTACTTTATGACTGATTATGTAGATGCGTGCATGCAGGGATTGTTACGATCGACGACAAGTGATATCGATGTTACCGGCGAAGTTTGAATCATAGTTTTAGGCCTTGCGCTGTGTATGCTGGTTTGCTTTAGAGAATCTTACACAGATTGTCGGTATTAGTGATATTAGTTACTTGCCTTGGTATTGTAATAACGATTTCATGTTCATTTTTCATTTCCGTTTGCATGCTTCTATTGTAGCTTGGTGCGCATGAAGCTTTGTTGGTTGTTTACAGCAGAGTACACCCGTTAGTTATCCGGACGCTCTCTTCGACCGTTCGTTTTTTTAGAGCTCCTTGCTAGGCTGTTATTTCAGACTAGTGTTTCGTTTATTTGATAAAATCTCTAATAAATCTATCCACAATTTCCTTAAAATTTTGCGACAAAAATTACCTCCCGGATCAAGCACCCGCCAGTCATTTTCTATCGTAGCTGCGACAAAACTGCTGAATATATCAGCTGGACTGCATATTCGGTGTGATAGAGATAATCAGAATAGATAAACGGGGAGAATACTCAGTCTCTTCCCGTTATATGTTCGGGGTCTAGGGTTCCGGGACCGGTGACAATCATACACCCTAACTATAGGAATGACAGTCGGGGTGTCACTTCCAGCACACCACCTAGGGTGGTGACTGGCAAACTAGGTGGCCACGGAACTGAAACAAACACCTACTCAGCTTCGGTGGAAATAAGCATCCTACAGGAGAACCTGTCCTTTCTGGCAAGGTAACTCCCGAAACTAGCAGTCAGTGAGGCATACTGCAGAATACAGATACAGTTAAAACCCTAAATTAAGCCCATCTTGGGGCAACCTGAACCAACGTAACGCCAACACCAGACGGGCGAAAACAGAGCTGACGTTCGATTCCGTACCATCAAAACGTCCATGTTTCTCGTCGTACACCTTCTTGATGACGAGCTTGGCGGCGCGCTCGTCGAAGGATTCCTTCGCCAAACGTTTGACCGCGTCGAGGAACAGTGCCCCTGCCGATTGGGCAGCCAGCGCAGCCGCAACCGTAGGAGTGGCCGGTGTGGTCGCATGCCTGGCTGCGGCATCGTCGAAAATGGTAACTAGTTGGCGGCGTGCGGCCGCAGTGTGTGATCTCGTAGAAGTACCCATGATGAAATGACTATAGGGACAGGGTGAGGTGGATAATGCGAGGCGAGGCTAACGGAGTGGGCGACGGCTTGCGAGTTGCGGCGGGTCGTCGAGGATAAACCGGGGAAACAGCAAATTTCACGCGGTCGTGTGGGACGAAAGGACGTGATCAATGTCGGACGGTGTGCTAGCGACCAGAAACAAGAAAATCCAGCCCAACGATACTGCACGGAAAATAAGCTGCCGTACGCGCTACCCAATCATGTCCAATCAACCGCGCGTCCGCAACTGAGCCATACCGCCCGTACCGAAAAAACTCTTCAACGCGGGTCCCTCACCCCATCTCAAGCGTCGGTGTTTAGCCAATCATGGCCAAAGTCGCAGTGTAAAATTAAGCGTGCGTGGTACCAAACCTGCTGAATATATCAGCTGGACTGTATATTCGGTGTGATATAGATAATCAGAATAGATAAACGGGGAGAATACTCAGTCTCTTCCCGTTATATCTTCGGGGTCTAGGGTTCCGGGACCGGTGACAGTCATACACCCTAACTATAGGAATGACAGTCGGGGTGTCACTTCCAGCAAAAACCGTCTGCGACATAAAGAAAACCTCAAACGACAAAAACGACCCGCTACATGTGCTTGCCGTTCGTCTAAAGTTCAGTCAGTATGCAATAACAAACATATTTAAGTAGTATTGAGGTCTCGTTGCACCGTAGATCCGCTTGGGTTGGAGCATTTTAGCTCGAGATGACGCTCAAAAGATCCCCTCCAAGCACATCCGAGTTGAAAAAATGGGAAAAGACAATTCTCCCCTTGAATTATACTCCTATTATTCTACAGCAGTTGAGACTGCTCGAAAAAACACAGCTTCAAACGCCCTATATACTACACGCGCATTCATGCTGTAGAACACGAGTATCTCGTCTTCCACAACATGAACTTGCGCTTAACCCAATTGGGCTCGGTGAGTGTTTAACCTCTCTGGCACAGTGCCCCAAAACAAGTGCCGCGATGAGAGGATTTTGGGCATGCCAGTGCTAAGCGATATGGTTTCCTCCCCTGCTGACACCATATATAAATGCTATCCCCCTTGCCACTACGGTACTCTCGTGGCCCCAACGCGCGACCATGCGCAGCTCCCTCGCTTCCTGGAGACGCTTCATGCTCCTGAAACACGCGGGCGAGACCGCTAATTATTTTTCATCGCCAATTTTGCGAACGATGACGCCGTCGCTGCCTGAACACGGTACGCGCGGAGGCAGGGGGTACCGCGTGCATTTCCACCTGGCCCTGGAGTCTGTAGCCCCAGAGGATGTGAAGGAGGTACTGTGGCTACCCCGACAACATCTGGTGCTCCATTCTGCCCGCTTGCAATGCTGGCCGCTGCGACGCGGATGTGGGGAGACAGAATGGATGAAGCGTCTCATGGCTGAAGAAGCGGAGTTGGTGGGGCGAGCCCTGCAGATGCTCCGCCCTCTGCCCCGGGTAAGAACGTCGTCGTTCCCAACCTGCGTAGTGGACGAAAAAATGTCCGCGCATCTTCGGTTTGTAGGTGCCTAATGGACATTGTTTCATATCCCCGACAATGGACTGTTTTTTGGGCGAGAAATTTGGCCGAACCTTTCACGAACAGTCGATTAGTACCTCATTAATTGACTTGGTCTTCCGCTCCGCACTTTGGCACTCGCACGAAGAGTTGTCAGGTTTAAGGCATCGTAGAATTTCTCTCTGGTGGCCCATTCGTGAGTGCCCGTGGCGTGTTCTTTTGGTTGACGATACATGTGAAGATTGAGAAGGCAACGAGGCGCCTCTGGAGGTGGTCGGCGGTTTTCCCGAGGGGATGCTGTTGAGAGCCTGTTTGCACAGGTGTGCTCGAAACATTAACAGATAGTACCACAAGCTATTTTCGGATGTGTGATGCGATACCACATTAACAATTTTCGAGTCCGTCATATACAGTCGAATGGTAGGGTACATGTAGCCTTCCGGGAACCCTAGCATCGTCTTGTCAAGACCTTGCTTTGTTGACTAGCTTTCAAGTGAAGAAGTGATCGAAACTTTACAACTACTCTGCACAACTCTGCCAGTGCACCCTGAAGACAAGGCATCAGATCTACAAATACGAAAATATGCTCCTCTCCATCTTTCCATAAACAATCTGAATCAGATTATTATCTGCAGTTGTTCGTACAACTGACGCTGCATGGAAAATCTAGTTTGAATTCTATTTCTTGTAACCGGCAGACCAACCCTTCAGCTGATCCTTGAAAGCCACCCCGAAAGTCTTCACCGCATCGGCCTGTTCTGCAGTTGGCTTCGGCGGGAGGAAGAACGCTGCATTCAGCAGCATTTTCTGAGAGTCACTCAAGCTGGCTGGGAAAAGCAAGTCAAACACCACCAGCATGTCGCCCTGCGTACATAAAGGAGACACATATCAGCATCTGGAAAATCTCCGTCCAAGTATGGCTAACAGTGGAGGCAGAGGTGGGGTCCACAGTTGTTTGTGCGAGCGAGTGTATAAACTAGCTGTGCCTAAGGTATGCTTTATTTCGTACGCATCTTCGCGAAACAAGGACATTAGTCGTGATGCACTCGAACGCATAAGTGTTCCAGATTTGATGCTTCAGTCTTTGGAATGCGCACCTTCGAACCGTCTCCTTTGGGCAGACCCTCGCCGACTATCAGCTTGTTGGAGCCCTGTTGCACGATTTCTGTGATTGGAATGCTGAGGATTCTGTCATCAAGTGTCTTGATCTCGAGTGTTGTGCCGGAGAGGGCCTGCGAAAAGGAAAACAATGAGTCAACACCGAAGTAGTCTCCAAATACACCGTGTAGCCCAGCTTCTGCCCTATATGAGACAGCAAAACCTCGAAATCCTGCTTCACAACGTCCTCCCACGCCGAAATAGCATTCCTGGACCGACCTACGCCAGGCTGTTCAAGACAGATGCAGTAGAGAACTGCGCTAGGGTTGGGAAGGCGCAACCGTACCTTGACGAGAGGGACGATCGCGGTGTACACAAGATCAGCTCCCTTGCGCTTGAAGCTGGGGTGTTTTTGTGTGGACAAAGTGTAAATGACTGGGCCTGGCTCCGTGTGTGGTGCCTCATTTCCTTCGTTGTCGAACACAAAACGAGTACCATCTTTACAGCCTGCGAAGCAGGCGCCAAGAAAGGAAGAGTGATTTTACAGCCGAACATACATACATTCGGGATATTTGCGACGGGTGACTTGGGGGCGACCTCAAACAGGGAAGTTTGCGGATTGCACTACGACAAAGTACAAGTTGAGATGTGATGACCTATGCCGGAGAGCACGGCTGCGATTTTTCCGCAGCACGTTACTCACGAAAAGGAGCGAGAGCTGCGCGCATTGAAAATTGAGGTGCGCTGTAGTACAATAGAGATGTGACATATAAGCAAGACCAGCCTGTGGGAAGCCAAAGCAAAAAGGTAAACAAACTATCCAAGCAAAGAGTTACCCACGTTCCATTCTCACCGGCATACTATTGTGAACAGGAAGGGGCTCAGCGCCATCAGCTTAAACGCCCGGCGTGCTCAGGGGATGATGGGCGGCACCTGGCTTTATGTCCAAAGTTAGGATGCGGTCTTGTGTTTCGAAGGTGCCGGAAGCAGTCAGGATTTTCTTGGTGTGAGGGACTTTCTTTATGCAGCCATAGAAAATGTCCTCTAGGGATACTGTGATATCAAACTGCGTACCAAATCCACCGAACAAAGATTTTCAGATCGAGGCCACAAGCCTGAAGTCCAAAAACCAGAAGATAAGTTAACCTGGGAGCATGTACGATTTCACTTTTGAACATCCCTTAGTCCAACTTTTGAAGAAAGAGACCATTGCGAGGACCGTGGCAGCCTTTTGATAAATTGGAACGACTTGTATGGCAAGTAACATTCATCGCTTTGTTTGTCTTGGTGAGTAGAAGCCGCCTCTCGCAGTTGTGAAAAGGGCTGGTTCCTCGGATTTCCTGCTATGAGCGATTATGCATTTGTACAGCGAGTTACACGTGAAAATGAAAGCGCTACTGCTCATAGACGTCGGTGTTGCCATTTCCGCCGGGTTTTCATGTTCCTATGCGTTGTGGAAAAGATGACAAGGGTCTGTACAGCAACATTTCACGACAAGAAAATACGTACCGTCTTTTGTTTTCCTCTCTTCAGTTTAGGCGTAGCAGTCATAGCCTCGAAACTCTCAGAAATCTCTGGAACGGAAAAGGCAAGGTGATAGTCAGTTCACACTGCATTCTTCTGGGCAGAGACAACTCAGGCGTACAATCAAAATGCGGTATACGGATATCGCACCGCTCAAGGCTGCATACGGGTTATTCGTGCCAAAGAACTGGTCAAACACTAAGGTTGGCGAAGTTGAGAATTTGTAGAATCCACCTCTTCGTCCTGTACACTTAAAAATACTTAGTGACGAGGTGGATACCCCAGGGGCAGGAAACTTCGTGTTTTGGAAAGGAGACGAGAACAGCAAGGGAAACTTCACCTCCTTTTCCATCGGAGACACCCTGCTTGAGACCTTCTTCCCCGTAGAGGTCATAAAATCCTTTATTCTTGGCTGCAGAGTAAGAAGGGATAATATGCAGGAAGAGTTAGCTCGTTGGATGCAACCTTTGCTTCCACAGTCGAAAACTCCAGATAATAAAGACAACAAATTGCGTAGTGAACCTTACCGTTGCTAAGAACATCATATGCTTCTGCCACCGCCGCGAATTTTGTACTTGCTGCAGCAGTCTCGTTCTTGTCTGGATGATATTTCAAAGCCAGCTTACGATACCTGACGTACGAGGCAGGACGAGCAGACACTTTAGTGGCATCATTAGTGTTGATGCTGGTAAAAATAACCAAATGGGACGTCACGGCAGGCATATAGGATGTTGTTGACTTCAGTGCCCACATTTCAAAGTCAAAGCACGCAAAAAAATTTCACTACTAATTCATAGAAACACGGCTCCTCGAGAGCAATACTCACGCTTTCTTAATATCGATATCTGTTGCACTGCGAGTTAATCCAAGTTCATCATAGTAGTCCTTTCCCATGATGCAGGATTATTTCAGAATTAGGAAAAGGTAAAAACAAAACGTATAATGTGAGAAGGCGAACAAGATTTTTCTTTAAAATATCCCTTACAATTTACAACACTACACGACGTTAATTCTCGTTCAGTCCGCGCTACTATCTCTAGCTTGCAAACCTCCCGTCTATTTTGAAGACCCCCAACGCAAGACGTCTCGTCGAGAGGTCTCGAGAGCCAGAGGTCTAATAAAGTTCTTCTGCAGGTCTGAGACCGCACATACCAGACGGTCGATCTTAAGATCTTCAATACCCTTACAAGTCTATTGCGTATTCAATTGGAACAATTATTTAATTCGAGGCCCGGCGACTAAATCCAAAAATAAAAAATGCGCTGGCGACTAAATTTTTAAAAAATGCGCTTGCGACTAAATTTTTAAAAAATGGAATTTTCGGTTGTTACATGGCGAATGAATTCTTTTACGGAATATTATGCCTATGCTTACAAACGATATATCAATATGTTCGTCTATGAAAGACCTATTTGTGGTTCATTTTTTCAGCCAAAATGGCCAAGTATATCAAAAGTTGCTCTAGGGGCTCAAGCCCATCCCCCCGGCGGAAATTCAGCCTATATATGAGCTGAAATTCAGCCTATATATGAGGCTATATATGAGCTGAAATTCAGCCTATATATGAGCTGAAATTCAGCCTATGTATGAGGCTATATATGAGCTGAAATTCAGCCTATATATGAGCTGAAATTCAGCCTATATATGAGGCTATATATGAGCTGAAATTCAGCCTATATATCACCTGAAATTCAGCCTATATATGAGCTGAAATTCAGCTTATATATGTGTTGAAATTCAGCCTATATATGAGGCTATATATGAGCTGAAATGCAGCCTATATATGTGCCTAGATATGAGCTGAAATTCAGTCTATATATGAGGCTATATATGAGCTGAAATTCAGCCTATATATGAGCTGAAATTCAGCCTATATATGAGCTGAAATTCAGCCTATATATGAACTGAAATTCAGCCTATATATGAGCTGAAATTCAGCCTATATATGAGCTGAAATTCAGCCTATATATGAGGCTATATATGAGCTGAAATTCAGCCTATATATGAGCTGAAATTCAGCCTATATATGAGCTGAAATTCTGCCTATATATATATTAATCGCGATTGGCGATTTGTCGGACCCAGAGCCTATGCGTGTGTGACGGGGATAGGCTACTCGGGCGCACTAGAAAATAATTTTCAGTTTCGGATGAAACGTGACCGCTGACCGGATTCAGGTGTTCGATATGCCAATATGTTCGTATGGATAAGCTTGTGTGTTGGGTACATTTCACCCCCAAAGGCCAAATACATCAAAAGTTAATCCCATATCAATAACCCTATAGCAATAGCGATAGGCTTACTGCACAGTACAATTCTATTAAAATTTCCTGTTTTAAAGCTTTCCTGTTGCCTCATAGTGGTCACCTACGCGGTCTGCAGTCCCATTGACATAAGCTGTTACGACAATACGGTACCCCGCTGAAATTAATTTACAGTCAGCGATTCCGGCCATACAGTCAGTGATTCCGACCAATGATGTCCGTAAATGACTCCACGCGATATTTTGGACATCTCAATCGGCATTTCGAATTGTGGACGAGAAACGATTCAGGACTGACGTAAGCACACGCTGCAATGCTTGTGTCGAAAGGCATCGTTGGAATCGTGAAATCGAACATTAGATTCGATTCAGAGGTGAATGCATTTACGTTTAAATTAGAACATTTTAAAATTGGATCTACAAAAATAGGACAATTACATCCACGTGTAAGATACATCTTGATTTATAGACAGCACTTAGAAAATTTTCCACGACATCCATCACGACAGTCCCGAAAACTATGATGCCATCAGCAGATCGGAGTTCGGGGTGGCCCGAACCTGATACCATTAGATGAGAGCCTATTCAATCCGTCGGTCATATATTTTTCTCTTAAGAAAATGAATTAATGCGACGTCAGCTGAGATATTTGTTGGTGACCGGTTTCTTGCGTTCCAAATGGTGGTACAGATTGCGATGTCCATCGGTGCATCCACGTCGGATCCTGATGGAATTTGAGATAGAATCATTGCAATTGACCAATCATTTTGCGTGCACTTGATGCCATAGTTCGTAGAATGTCCCCCAGCTCATATTTGCCACCACTTTCGTGCAAGTGTCTTCTTGCCTTTGCGTGCAGGTGTTTCTGTTTGCCTAGGTTGACAGGCGGATTATTAGCCTTGCCATTGTTTAACCGTGTCTTTGTTATGTCGCTGATTTGGGGAGTCATGTCAGGGTGTCTCTGTTTCCTGCTCCTTCGAGCAAACAACGTCCGAAACCACACAGAGCGCCATACACTTCGCCATTTCGCAGCCTGTAGGTGTCTTCTTTCTCCTTTTATTTCGATTCTTTGATGTTCTTTTCCTGAAATTTAAACGGGCCAATTGATTCGCGCTCGGCACGCGCAACGCCCTGACTGAAGCTGGAAAAGACTGCTTTCCTTCCAGGCAGGAACTCAAAAAAGAGCGCTGGAAATGGCTTCCAAAGATATCAGTTAAAGTCTGAGTTGCCACGCTTCTCAGCTTCCTGCTAGCTTTTTTTAGCTCTTGCCAATCGCTGTATGCGCGAAGCTTTGGGTTCACAGAATCTTCTGTGAGTTTAGGACCACGGTTGATTCCGTCGTAAGCTTGCTTGTTGAAACGTCTGCGTTTGTGATATTAGCTCAACAAAGAGCGCCGAAGAATACCTTCGGAGATCTCAGTTTGTGTCTGAGATATCACAGCTTATTACTTTTCTTATTATCTCCTGGCTGCATAGCAGTCCTACCCAGTTAAGGCGCTGCAAGATTAGTGTTAGTGTTAGTGTTGTGATATTAGCTCAATAAAGAGCGCCGGAGAATATCTCCGGAGATCTCAGTTCGAACCTGAGATATCACATCCACTTCTGATAGCAGTAGAGCCCCTTCTAGATAAGGGCTTTCTTTCATTTCTGAATTCGGCCTTGCGGCATACTCTGCCGCTGCATGATGTACCGCCCGTACACCCAGGTTTGCATTCTGCCTTACCGAACTCAGTGAGGCACAGCACGACCTATGCCTACAACACCGACTCAAAACTGGGCCTGACACATTAACAGGGGCTGCAGTCTGACCGGCTAGCAACCGGTCAGTTCAGGTTAGAATCCTGATAGCACCGCAGCTCGGGTGCATACTCTCGGCCCCGAGATTATGTCCCTGAGCCTCATCTTAAGCATACTAGCCGCTGCGGCACAACACGATCTGTGCACGGAGTCATACAGTGTGAACACATTCGAAATATTCTTAAGGGGCAGCAGTCTGATCGGCTAGCAGATGGTCAGTTCAGGTTAGAATCCTGACAGCCCCGAGGCTCGAGTACCCACATTTCAGGTGCTCTCGAACCGTTCAGCACGATGGGTCCTGCATCAATATAACAAAGTGAGCCATGCGTTGAGATGCCCACAGTAAGGCCACTAAAACTGAATAGTTTTATTTTCAGGTGCCTGCCTGTAAAGTGTGTTTATGTGTTTATGCGAAACGGTGTTTATGCGTTTATATTTATGTGTACATGTGTTTATGTGGAATGCATTTTAGGTGTCACTGTGTTTATGTTTGTGTGTTCATGTGTTTGTGCGTAAATGTAGAATGCATTTTGGGTTTCGCTGTAATATTGATATCTCAAGATTAGAAAACGAAACTGTGGAATGCAGTTTGGGTTCACTGTGTTCATGTTTATTTGTCTCTAGGTGTTTATGCGAAACTGTGGAATGCATTTTGGGTTTCACTATAAAATCGATATTTCGGGATGCACCGCGATGCATCAAGCATGTGATGGCTTCCTGAGCTCATACCACGTATATCTATCGTTACGTATGCTCAGGATTAGCTCATCACAACCGGAACCCAAAATCTGTAGGGTATTTCATATTACGCGAAACTGCGGAAGGCATTTTGGGTTTCACAATAAAATCGATATCTCGAGTTGCACCGCGATGCATCAGGCGTGTGATGGCTTCCTGAGCTCATAACACATATATCTATCATTCCGTATGCTCAGCATCAGCCCATCTCGACCGGAACCGAAAATATGTAGGGTATTTCATATCACGCGAAACTGCGGAAGCCATTGTGAGCTTCATTATAAAATCGATATCTCGGGATGCGCCGCGATGCATCATGCATACGATGCTTTTCTGAGTTGATAACACACACACACACACACATATATATATATCATTCTCAGCAAACGGAACAACCCCCTTACGCCGAAATGGAAATTATCAAGCGGGCATTTTGTTGATCGTCGTATACTATACCTCCCAATATTAGGGTACCCTTTCTGAAACTTTGACAACAGATACATTATTGATATTGGGAGAACCCGCCGTGTTAGCAAAACAGAACAGTGGAAGTCAAATAACTTGGGTAAAATTAATCTTGTAACAAGAAGATCGGTTGTGCCCCAACACAGAAATCTTGCAGCAGCAATACAAATTCGCGGAGGCTCAAACACATGAAGCACACGTATAATCTAAAATGTTTGCTATACATATACAATTACTCTGTTACATATTCTATTACTGATACATTTCTAAAAAACTAACCGTCGATGCCCTTTCTTGGCTGGCGGTGGTGGGGCTGGTGACAGCAACGCCGCACGAATGAGGCGGCCTCCTCGCTCCAGTTGTCTTCTGGCCGCTATCTTATCCCCTGTCACTTTGTTGGCAACAGTCAGCGATGGGGGGGGAGCACGATATTTGGAAGTAACCTCAAATGGGTATCTGCATGTTACTGCCCGCTTTTGAAGAAGCTGGTTTGCCAGAGAGCCATATTTGCTCGGTCCCCGCTGAATCTGCGGGGGGCGCGAGACCGGAATCTCGGCAGCGGGCAAGCCAGGGCAGCAGCTCTCTCCCTCGCCCTCGGAACATTCAGGAATACAATCAGGCACTGTTTCAACAGGCACAGGCACCGCTTCGTCAGGCAAGGCGACATGAGTGTCGTTCTGACGCTCATATCTTTTATACTGCCTCTTTCGTTGCCTCCGAGCATTCGAATCTTTCCCCCGCTTTCCCATTCCTGCGTACGCCCACAACGCAACACGAGGGACACAGGCTCACACCACTGGGCACACCAGGTTTATGCACCACGCATGCAAGCAGGTTTCTCGTAAGACGTTGACTGTGATAAGACGCCCGCGAGCGGAGGCCACGGGCCAACCAGCATCGAAAGAGCGTGAAAACGAACCCCCGAGCCCCAGTAGACACATGCGCTCGTGGTAGGACTCCCTCGAGCGGAGGCCACGGGCCAACCAGCATCGAGAGATAGATAGAGTGTAAGAACGGACGTGTTGGGAAACTGTGATAGGACTACCTCAAGCGGAGGCCACAGGCCAACCAGCATCGAGAGACCGTGAGGACATACGTGTTGGGAAACTATGATAGGACTCCCTTGAGCGGAGGCCACGGGCCAACCAGCATCGAGAGATTGTGAGCACAGAACTTCTCAACACGGAAGTGTTGGGAAAGTGTGATAGGACTGCCTCGAGCGGAGGCCACAGACCAACCAGCATCGAGAGACCGTGAGAACAGAAGTGATGGGAAACTGTGATAGGACTCCCTCGAGCGGAGGCCACAGGCCAACCAGCATCGAGAGAGTGTGAACATCCCAAGACCAAGACGCATGCGCTTGTGATTAATATGTAGGAATCCCTCGAGCGGAAGCCACAGGCCAACCAGCATCGAGAGAGTCGGTGTGAGAACAGACGTGTTGAGAAAATGCGGTAGGACTCCCTCGAGCGGAGGCCACAGGCCAACCAGCATCGAGAGAACAGCCGTGTTTGAAAACTGCGATAGGACTCTCCCAAGCGGAGGCCACAGGCCAACCAGCATCGAGAGAGTGTGCGTGAGAAGTCTAGCCCACCTTGTAATATGCAGGGTGCTGCGCTCACGCACGAGTGATGCCACGGAAATTTTTAAAACTTCTGTCAACACGAAGTTCAAATTCATCGGAACGACGGAAGGAAGGTTCACGCTACGATTTCCACCTAATTGATCTCAGGGTTCGCAATTTATCATTTTTTATCTTATTTGTAATCGTCATTTTCCTACATCTCTCCTGAACAATGCCACCTCATCGAAAAGCTATCTTCCGTTATACCAAAGATCTTTCCATCGAAATTGCATATTCCTCGGCGGGCCAATCGGGTTGGCCGAGAGATATATCATATAAATGATAATACTGGTCTCTCGAGGCCCCCAAGAGAAAAACCTTTTGTATAATAATTCAGTATATGATATATGTTGCCACGTGCAACTTCGAGAAGCATTATGAAAATTTCGGAGACGAGGAGCGGGAGGCCTGAAGATTTCGTGCAGCTCACTGTACGCTGCCATGTCAAACTGGTGTGGAAGGCGATATGGTGCACGTCACATGGTAAATGCTCCGAATATACCTTAAGGGCCAATAAAGAATTTCAGCGGGGTTCCGTTTTGTCGAAGCGTCTTATGAAACATATAACAATCGGCTTCTCATCTTCTAAGAAGCTATCATACCAACTTTTCAAGGGTTGCCATAAGATATGCCCATAATCCTCAGTAGGACATGGTGTGTAGACGCGAGAAACACTCCTATCTGCCATGATAGTGATTATTGGGCGTTGTTTGGCAACTGCCACTGCTTTGCAAAAGGCATCACCAACCCATTTCTTATCCCGGCGAACCACCGATGAGATATACACATGCCACGCAGGAAGAGAAGAGTAATCATAGGCCATGCGCCACTCTCGTCTGGATGCAAATATAACTCAGCAGCTGCAAGTTCTCTGAAATAGTCAGAGGTGGACTGGGATGCGGGTTTCCCAAAACCAACCCCAACAGAAAGGGGACAACAATTTCCAAGAGCCTCAGTGGGAAGAGCCTTAAGTCCCAACTCCGATAACTTTTCAGTTTGCAAAGGTTCCACAGGCCCCCTAGACGTTTTCGTTTGGCCAAGTATAACACATTCGGACTCTGAGCCACTGTCAATAAGGTCAATGAGATCAGCATCAGATAATAACTTCGGTTGAGGCACTTTCTTGCTCTTCTTCACCGGTCTACCCGCCAGATTCTTTAATGATACGACTCCTCTCTTCCTACTTCTCAGCTGTGGCCCATCAGGGATATCAGGTTCTGGTGCACTTGACACGCGATGAAAGACAGAAGAGAGCTTATAGACGCCCGCAAGAGCATCCTTCGTCTGGGACTTCACAAACTTCTTGCGCCTCTCTGCGCCCCGCAAAGACCTGTCGATGTCACGTTTCTTCTGCTGCTGAGTGGATAACATAATAGCCAGGAGCAATAATAAGGGTTGATACTTCCCGCAAGTGTGCACTGTGGTTTCACACTTTTCACGTTGTTCTAAAACCGCCATAGGTTCCGCCAAAGTGCCCAACAAATCTAAATTATCCGTGTTGACGCCCAACGCCGCTTCCACTTCAAGACATGATGCATCTACGTTGCTCGCCACACCGGCAACATTTAAACAGCTCAAACATTCTTGCCAATCGGACTCCGTGTTATCGTCATAAACAGGTTGCAACGTCAAAGAGTCCCCAGACACTTTATAAGACACGTCGTCGTTGATGGGATCACTACCAGGGTCAGGTTCCTCACCATCAGTGGTGTCAAAGAACGGACCGAATTTGTCGGAATTGCGGAATAGATCGGTCACTTGCATCAGCGCCTGTTGCTGAGTGTCTACCTCAAACGCCTTCAACAGCAAAGACTTCTCAAAGCCCTGCACAATATCTTCAGAAGTCAGGGATGTTGCCTCCGCCCACCACTGCAATAGTAAAGGCGCTAAGGTCTTCTTTGATGAAAGGAGTGATATATATATAAGGGATATATATCGCTGAAACACAGGAAACACAGGTGGTGATCCGGTCGGTCTAAAAACTGCATAAGATAAAATACTTAGGTGTTTTATCGAGTGCGGTGCGGAACGGTCGGAGCGGTGGCAGATGACAAAATGACAGGCACTCAGGGCGAGGGGTGAAACAAGGAGAAGCAGGCCCCCATACAGTGGGGGGGAAATCGGCTTCCCCGTGACACCACCTCACCCCGAAGGTGTGAGTGGTCATCCCGAAGCAGGCAAACCCTAAATCCTAACCCAATGTTACTAGAATGTTTAGGCCTAAGGGGCCTTTCTCAACCCAACTAGAGGCACATCCGTGCATGGGGCGCTGCCTAAAATCCTAGTACCAAAGGGTAAGCATCTACAAGCCGCGACGTGATTGTGGAATGGCGGCGGCGGAGTTCTCGATTGCAGAAGTCCTCGAGCGCCACGAAAACGACGAATCAGCCAATGCCCACGCGGTGCCAAAGCCAAAAGCGGCCTGGCACCACCAGAGCGAATGCGTCGCTGAAGAGGGGATAGGGAGGTGGAAGGTGGAAAATGCGGTGAGGGAACGTGATCGAGGTCATGGGGAGGAACTCGAAAGGGATGATGGAGAGGGGGGAAGCGGTCGTGATAGCACCACCAGACGCACCACCAGATGGCGACCACTGGGGGCATAAGGCGAAGGTGAGGGAAGTGGCGAGACGAAGTCGTGGAAGTCATTGGTCTCGTCGTTGTCGTCCAGGACGTTGTCGTTGTGATTGGTGCCTGGTGCGCAAGCACCACCAGGCACCACCAGAACATAACCAGCGGTAAAAGGATGTCGATGCACTCGGAGAGAGAGCAACGCTGAACGAACAGCGGCCATACGTGCACGCTGACGTTTTGTGGACATGACAGTTCCAGCCAGCTGTCTTGCAGAATTCTGCGAACCCCAAGATAGGGTTCCCAAGCGAAAAGGTATCTTTTCGAAAAATCAAGCGAATTGAACGATCGAAAGGTCAAATTGGGGCAGTTTTTGACGAGGAAAACGGTGGTGACGTCAAAAATGCCGTACGGTAAAGCGGTTCTCCGGCAGCAGAGGCGCTGCTGACCAGAGTGTCGAAGGACGTTGGGGATGGAGTAGTCGGCCAAAGCGACGGTAAAAAAGAAAAGACGGATGAAGGCCGATGACGGATCGTAGACAACCAATCACAGACGGTAGGCAGCTACGGACGGAAGTGGGCAAAGACGGAGATTGACGGAGTAGCCCACGAAGACGGATAAAAAAGTCGGCCAAAGTGACGGTAAAAACAAAAGACGGATGAAGGCCGATGACGGACCGTACCGTAGACCACCAATCACAGACGGTAGGCAGCTACGGACGGAAGTGGGCAAAGACGGAGATTGACGGAGTAGCCCACGAAGACGGATAAAAAAAAATGACGGAGTTGACGGAGTTAGAATCGGCGGTCAGGCCGAAGCGAGTCAAAGAAACGACAAATGAACCACCACAGAAGTGGTCTGGCCCATAACCTGATGAAAGGAGTGATATATATATAAGGGATATATATCGCTGAAACACAGGAAACACAGGTGGTGATCCGGTCGGTCTAAAAACTGCATAAGATAAAATGCTTAGGTGTTTTATCGAGTGCGGTGCGGAACGGTCGGAGCGGTGGTAGATGACAAAATGACAGGCACTCAGGGCGAGGGGTGAAACAAGGAGAAGCAGGCCCCCATACAGTGGGGGGGAAATCGGCTTCCCCGTGATTCTTCCCCAGGTCTAAAGCCACGTCAGAAGTCGGTGTACCACTATTCAATTGCGAGAGTACTTCCTGGCAAGCATGGGCTGAATATAATCGCCGCACAGTAGCCTTGAGATACGCGATGATACCAAGGTCACAAGGTTGTGCAACAGGAGTGCAACTCGCTGGGACATAAATCAAATGTAACCAGGGATAAGAAGCCTTTACGTGTTCCCTGAAATTCGGAGACCGCCAACCCCACCACACATCCATAATAAAGATGGCGTGAGCATCTGGTGCCAGGTTCGCCGCACGTTTCTGCTCTAGTAAATAAGGCACCAATATGTAGTCGTAGTGTATCATTACTACTACAAGACCTCTGCTCCTTATAATTTGGAACCGGACCAAATTACCTTACCTTACTTACCTTACTTAATCAGCAAAGCGCGAATCCCAACGGGCGACACAGACGAACTTCCGATCTCACGATCGCCAGACGCTAACGATGACAGTGCCACTGCAGTCGCGTACATTTATCGCGACGCCACCCACGTGTTATGGCATGGCATGTTGGGATGCAAAAAGCGAAACACTGTCGCGCACATGATCCTACGGTCAGATGGCCTAGTGGAGATCTCTTTTTGAGATCGATCCGCCTAGTATAACTATAAATGAAGGCGCGGTGCTTTGGACCCTCCCGTCTCCTCTCCTGTATCAATACGGGAATTGTATCGGTTGCTGAATTGCTTATCGAGCTATTTCCCAGTGGGGGGGCTCCGCCCCCACCCCCATCACTACGGATAATTTTAAGTCTTCGCCGGTGGGGGGGCTCCACCCCCCCACACCCCCATTACTACGGATAATTTTTAAGTCTTCGCCCGGTGAAGGGGCTCCGCCCCCCCACACCCCCCCATTACTACGGATAATTTTTAAGTCTTCGCCCGGTGGGGCGAGAATTTGGAATTCTCGGGCGAGAATTTTATGTCACGCTCTCATCGTCGCACTGCTATTCCGTCATCATCATCATCGTCATTAGTTTCCATGTCATATCGTGTCGTTGTTTTCATCGTTGACTGACTCGTTCACTTCCGTCTGACGCGCCAGTGTCGGCTTTTGCAGAATCGTGACCGTTTTGCAATTTATGTCCGTTTTTGCAGTCCTTTTTTTTTCGCGTACCTCTGTTTTTAACTGCGCCCAGTGATACACCCCCCCGTAAGTACACCTTTTTTTTGGTGACTGTGTCACCAACTTGCATTCTGGGAGCTTTGCAGACTGCGTCACATGTCGTGAAACTTGGCGACCACCTATCTGAACACAAAGTGTCGACGACGACAACGACAACGCTTTGCGGGCGTCATCGTCACCGTGTCCTGTGACACTGCACTGTCTCAGACTGTCACCAACTTGCACTCTGGGAGCTCGAGCTCTGCGAGCTCCTGTGTATAATTCCCAACGCTCATGACACTGTCACCAACTTTCATTCTGGGAGCTTTGCGGACTGCGTCACATGTCGTAAAACCTGGCGACCACCTACCTGATCACAAAAGTGTGACATCAACGACGGACGACACTTTAAACGCCGCATGGGCCCTCCGTCGGAGACGGGAGGGTACAATTCCCAACGTTGCTGACAATGTCACCAACTTTCATTCTCGGAGCTTTCCGGACTGCGTCACATGTCGACGACGTGTCACCTGGCACACAAAAGGGCTACGACGCGACGCGACGAAAACGACGACGACAACGACGGTGTGACACTCTTCATTCTAGCCTCTACAATACGAGAAGCAACTACAATGACACCTACAGTAGTAGTATGTTGCATATCTTGCATGTTCATTTAGATTTACGGAGATTACAGTCAATTCGATTTTTCTTTTGGTGCGTGTGCACACTGTCTAGTGATGAAATATATTCGTAGATGAGCAAAACATTAAATTTTGACTCAAATATGTTCCATGTCTTTATGTAATATAACTTTATGTTAATATCACTTTTGCAGGAATCGACGGATGTCGCTAGTCCAAGTCCAACGATTGCGCTAGCGTCACTAGCGCTATTTGGATTGGCGGAGTTCCTTTACGAAGAGATTCTTCGATGAGCAAACCAACTAAGTTAGAAGAGTACGTGAAAACATCGTAGTTTATGGTGGCTTTCAAAAAAGCCTTTGTACATTTGCATATGCACACGCGTTAATCTAATTTGCGCTAGCTTGATCTCGAGATTGTTGTTTAGCTTCGAAAGCCCGGTTCCGCGCGTGTGCATGCCAAGAATCCTCCGGCATCTTGAACTCTTCATCTGTTACCGGGTACATGAATACCGGAGCGACTCCTTTCGCGGTATAGCTAAGACAATCACCGTTATCGTCATAGGATCTACGTTGAGGGAGACCGCCCGCTTTGCACCTCGATCGGTAATCACGCATTTGTTGTTTCCGTTTCTCTTTGTTAAGCTCGTAGCGCTCTTTCGCCTTTTGCTTTATATACTCTTTGTTCTTTTCATATCGTCTACGTTCGGTACCAAGTTTTACTTTTTGATTCCGAATGTAGTAATTCGCATCTTGGCGTTTTTTGTTGTTGCTCCTATGCTTGATTTCTTTCAAAATACGTTGACTATTGCTATGATGGAAACACCGAAATGCTTCCAGTATAATTATATTGTTGATCAGACAATATAATTATATCGGGCAACAACCTCCCGACGATTGAACCTGCGCGCTCAAGGTGCAAGTCCAACACATAGCGCCCTACGCCTCAGCGCTATGTCATCATTCCCCAGCGTGACAGTGGCCGCACTGTCTCTGTGACATGATCACATGGATAACATGATTGACGATTGACGAGCCGCTCAGTCCCGTCCTTAAATCTGGTTTGGGTAAAATGAAAATTCGTCGCGTCGCGTAACTTTTGATCGCAGCGATTTGATTGGTTGGAAAACTGTAAAGCGCTACGCAAAAGTTACGCAAGAGCGTCGCGTCGCGGAGATGTTTGGCCAAAGATCTTTTGCGTAGCATGCTACGCAGAGATAATTTGTCCAACATTTACGCGACGCGACGCTCTTGCGTCGCGTTTTTTGGTTCCACGTAGGCAAATTTTGAAAACTGTTCGTCAGATCAATTCGGAGATAAAATAAATGGACGCTCCTTGGATATGCGACGCATGTGTACGCTCCACGTAGGCAGGTGCGACGCCTTCACAGATCTTTGGATAAAATTCGTCGTATAAAATACAGATCTCCCCCCTTCCCGCCGTCCCCACCGCAGCACTGCTGCCCCCACATGACCCCACTGCCTCCCCCTCCCCCTACCCTTCCCCCCTTTATCAACTGATTTCATCCGTCACGCGTCCCCTTCCCCCTTCCACCCCCAACCCCCTCTGTCCCCTTATAACTCCCATTTTCCCCAACACCACATTCCCCCAACATTTCCACCTTTCTCCCACTTTTACATTAACCCAACACCGTTTCGGAAAATCGTGTATTTATTTTTATAGGGGTACGTGAACGGCTGAGTGGGAAAAAATAACCTGGTATCCATCATCACGCACATCATCATCATGTGAAGAGTGAGAGACCCGCGACAAATAGAGGCGGCCAAGGGGGGAGGGAGGAAGAGGGTTGGGTATTGTACCTCTGAAGTCCACTTCTGAACCCCCCTTCATTTTTCTCTGGTGACCTGAATTACATTATTAACGCCGTGTGAAGAGTCATACGTTGTCATTTATGCATGAACTGCATGTAATGTAGGGCTTATTACCGCTGGGGGCTCCCCCAGACCCCCCTTCATTATTCACTGATGACCTGGGTTAAATATAATTAAAATTTAATTATTACCGCACTGTGAAGTCATACCTTGTCATTCATGGATGACCTTTATATTTATATTTAATTTTATTTATACTGTCGTGTCGTGTCGTGTCGTGTCGTGTCGTGTCGTGTCGTGTCGTGTCGTGTCGTGTGTACAGTGACACACTGAGTCGTGTGTCACAGCTCACTGTGTCGTGTGTCACAGCTCTACTCTGTGTCGTGTACAGCGTACAGTGTACAGCCTACGATTCTGGCTTCATTTTTCACAGTGTTAAGAGCCACTGAATTTTCGGAATCCGTTCACACATTTCTCAGATTTGAAGAATGAAGACGTAAAAAAAACTGAGACAGAAATCGTATACAGCGTACAGTGTCACAGTGTCTGGCTTCATAGAATATCAATACAGCATACGCAGTACAGCCTACGATTTGGGCCTCAAAAACGCAGTGTTAATTCGCACTGTTAAAGCACTGAATTTTTTCCCGATTTTTCAAAAGAGGGGGAATCTTCGATTTCATCTCCGATTTTTTCCCCAATACCCATTCCAGATATAATAAAACGTAACCACGTTGGACGCCACGTACGCATGGGCCGTCGTGCACACAGTCGCAGTACGCCGATTTATTCATCCTTAAATCTGGTCAGACGCGACGCGACGCGACGCGACTCGCGTAATCTCAAAACCAGATTTAAGGACGGGCCTCACTATTCATGAATTCGCGGCCGTGAATCTTAAATTCACTGCCGAGAATTCAGGTGACACTGCACTGTGTCACTCCCCAGTCGCAGTGTGACCACGACGACGACTGAGACCGACTGCGGAAATTCGTTTTTGTGTATAAATCCTTTTCCAGCCCATACAGGCGACGTTCATGACAGTGTCACCAACTTTCGTTCTGGGAGCTTTGCGGACTGCGTCACATGTCGTAAAACCTGGCGACCACCTACCTGATCACAAAAGTGTGACAATCTTCTTCCGGCGATCTTCCTGCAATTAAAGGCTGTATGGGCCCTCCGTCGGAGACGGGAGGGTACTAGTGACACTTCAACTATGACAAAACGCAGAACTATTTATATGTTAAATATAGGCTAAGGCCTGATTGTCGATACAATGATTGATGATAGGCGAATGAAGATCCCAAAAGTGGTGCTGGACTGGATGCTGATCGTGATGCTGATGCTGCTGCTGCTGCTGCTGCTGCTGATGCCAAGGGGTATAAACGTATAAACCCCTTTATACCCCTTGGCTGATGCTGCTGCAGCGTGCAGGTGAGAAATGGTGAGAACTATGACGATGACGCCTATGACACAGGTGTCAAAGTTCTTCCTCTTGCTCTCGCTCGCGCTCGCGCTCTCGCTCTCGCTCTCATGTCACCGATACCGATACCGATACCGCTACCCCTAGCCTACCCGCTACCGATACCAAGGGAAGTAACTCTATCGTATGTACCGATTACTTACAACCGAATGATCAAGGTTACAAGAAACAAGTCGAAGTGTCACTACTCACTCGACTGACTCTGACTGTAGTGTCACAGTGTTTCAAGATGTTTCAAGATCTGAGTTTGAAGATCCTGGAAAGATACAAGATACATACGATAGGATAGATCATAAGAACTATAAAACGAAAAGTGAACAGGTTTCCCTCACGGAAGGTTGCTCTTTTCACTTTAACTCCCTCCGAAGGTGAGAGAATCGCATTCGTGACATGTATGAAGTAGCTCTACCCTTTAAATAACTTTCTTCAACTCTGATCTTTCACCCTCCAACACCGAGGCTGCGTGTTCTGCTCTTATCCGTGCGGTGACTTCAGAATGCAACGCCGGCCCACTACGCCAGTCTAAGTGTTAATTGGCACCTTGAGAGTAACAAGGGGCTGACATTCATATGGTGAAGTGTTTGAACTTATGAAAGTAACTTGGAGCAACGCACACTCGGGGATGCAGCGCCCTTTGTTTGAGCATGGTGGCCTGTTTGACTGACACAGGCTCCCGATTCCACTTTCCTGACCATAGCGAAGACGCCAAGCCTGCGGTTATCCATGGTTCGAGGACTTGCGAACCTGTTTTTCGCTATTTTTATTGTCCAAGTTAACGCCACGACGTATACATGGAAAGCTACTTGTGTTGAGTGGAATATCGAGACATCCCCCGAATGCTGGAACCCAATCGGTGTCCCAGGAGAGGAAGATGCGGTGGTTTTCCCGCAGGTAAGCTCGTAAACGTCCCCGAAAGAGTCTACCTTGACGTCTTCCTCTGACCCTGTTAGCACCTATGGTGACATATCAAGTGTGAGAAGTGCCCCCAAATTTTGTTGGCGCGAGATGGAGAGACGTGCCACATATTTCTAAAATTTGTGCCGGCCACTTGCTTGTATTTTGTGTTTGTGAATAGTAAGCGTTGCGCCTTCAAACAACTTGAAAGATCCGTATGCGTTTGTTCCCTCCCTCCCCCGCTCTCGGGGGTGTGCGTATTGCGCACGTCTCCTCTAGGTGGGCTGACTTTGGTTGGCGCGCCTCATGCCTTTCGGTGTGCTGATGCGCTGATTGTAGCACCTGTCACGAACCTGTGTGCATCGCGTATGGCACACACGCTTCTTAAATTCCAACCCGCATTTGTGCACGGGTTGGATCGTGTCGCACACGCACAGCGTTGGCGGGATACCCTTTCGGATTTTGTTGGTTCTTGGTTCGTTTGTGTAGTGGCGAGTCGGGTCCTCGCCCTATTCCTGCGGGATGATTCGTCTTCAAGGGGGATGGTCAGCGTATCGTATTGTCGGCGCGGCTCACGTCTTTTGGTGTATTCGTGTGGATATTTCGATATCGTTTTCAAGACAACGTATATGCTACATTGGAAATTCTATCGTGATATATCTGTCCGTATGTGTGTGTTCAATCCGGTGTCCATGCCGGCATTGCTCGCTGGAAGCACTTTCGCTTGGGGCGCCCTCGTGTCATTCGGCGTGTGTGGTATATTTCGCGTGGGGCGCCCTCATGTCATTCAGCGTGTGTGGTATCTTTCGCTTGGGGTGTTCTCATGTCATTCAGCGTGTGTGGTATCTTTCACTTGGGGCGCCCTCATGTCATTCAGCGTGTGTGGTATCTTCTCACGGCCCCGGCTTGTTCCTGAAAGCTTCTCAACATTACTAGGATGATGGTGGGTTGAGTCTCATATGGTGTCAATAGAACATTTTGCTGTGTCTGAGTTCTCCATGTTTGCAGGCTAATGTTTCCTTGGATTGCGCCGGAAGTGCTTGCCATGCACCAGAAACCCGATCAGGTGCATACCATCTTCTGCAGACATCAGCTTTCACTCTCGCTTGAGTGGTATTCTCTCCCAATTGTCGACAGTCACAGAACAAAAAAGGGTTGAAAGCGTTGCCGATGTGATAGCCATTTTCGTTTAAACAGCGTTTGCCCCCCAATTTCATAGCATGTTCCCTCGACGACGCGAGCCACTCAAGTGGGATGCACCTGATACAAGCATAGTGTGTGCCTCAAATGGCACACATGATGAGATGTGGGACAACATGCGGTTACTTCAATGACATGCGAGTGCGTGGGCCTACACTTTTGCTTTGGAAATGCTATCAAAAGTCACGCGAGCTCCCTCGCGGACCCTCCGGCAAAATACTTCTTTGGTTTGGGGTCCGAGATCGCCACATGATGTTTTACAACTTTAATTGTGCAAGGTTCTTAGACCGCCATTCGGTAGAAATAGAAATTGCTCCATATTTCTTTTACAAGGGAGGTTGTGTGGAATTCCGCATAACTCCTATGCGTGTATGTTTTCACCTCATCTGCGAAAACTTGCGATATGCTCTTGAGATTTGTTGTTACATACTGTTGTGTTATATACATGTATACAACGAAGAATATGAAGTATATATATAGGAAGTATATATACTTCCTACGAAGAATAGGAAGTATATACAAATGAGGAACATACGAACATTTACAAGTTGTATTCATGTTTAAGGAGGATATATATATATATATACACACACGTTGTATATATACATATGCAACTTTGTATATTTTTTTACATATGTCGTGCATGATAAGTTGTATATGAATCTCTCTGAGTTCCGTTCACTTTTTTATCTTCCTCCTGATGATGGTGGCTCAATTGTTTTGGATATGTGGGTCGATGCCAATATGCAGTGACGTATGCAGTGGCTCGTAAGATGCTTTCGGAAGTTCCGAACTCCGGTAAGGCATCCGACACTGTACCTGGCAACTACCTTCAAAGGCGGAAGTACCCCGCCTCAAAAAATGTTCAAGTGCTGCTGAAACACGAGGTCCTCCATGTCCTAGATACAACCCTCAACAGAACTCTGGACCTCTGGGAAAGTTATGCTGGGCTCTCGGAGGCGTTTCTCGTCCCATTCCCCAATATCTCTACTTTTCTTTGTCAACACGCACAGGATCCTAATGCCAATTGCAAAACTTCTCAATTGCCTTTACATTGACAGTCGTTCCTGCGCAGGTCCACATGGCGATGCATCTCCCTCCACAAACACGGTCGAGACCCTCGATGGGAGTCACTCTGTGATCCGTGTGGCCGCAATCCGCGTTGAAGCAGGAGCAAGTGTCATCCTTACTTCCAACGTGTTCCTCGAGCTCAACGGACCTGGTTGGTCCTGAGAGATAGAATTTCCTGTGTCGTTCCCCCACATCTTGTGAATAAGGTCTCCTGTCAGGAAGAGCTCATCTCGTGTCCCCGCAATCATGCTACTCAGACTGTAAATCACACACTGAGAGTGACGGCGAAGCGGATCAGACTCTGCCACTGTGACATCCAATAGCTTGATCTGTGAGCCTGTGAAAAGCCGTATCCGTCCAGCCATGAGCACGCGAAGACATATCACGGTTGTCACGACGACATCATAATGGGCGGTGATATGTCATACAAGCAACATTTCCCATTAATGATTATCAAGGTTCAGCTTCAGGTGCTCAGTGTTGTGGCTGCGTCAGTGTCATAAATGGGGAAAGAACATAGCTCAGAATTAAGAATATTGGAATGTGCCGACGACGCGCAAACACTTCCTTCGGATGCGGTGTCTGCCTGGTCGATGCGAATGCGGTATGCGCATCGACCGCCTTCGTATTTGAGCTATTGGCAGCCGTAAGCTTCAGGGACGATCCTTTATTTGCTGCACCTTAGAAGCTCCAACGGCATTGATGCAACTCCTCCACGCGCGGGTCTGCGATTCTCTCTTCGATGAGACTGACACCGACGCCGCGGCGCATATCACCTGAGCGGGGTAGCTGCTGCGGGTGCTGTGTAGCATGCATTTAGGATCAGGACTGACAGTGACCACGGGCGGTGTGCAGCCGAGTCTGTCATTGCGGGGGAGCTCGTTGTGGCTGCCGCCGGTTATCCAGACAGCGCGGACTTCAGCTGGTACATGTTCGGTGGACTCTACGGAGCCGGCAACATCAGCGTGGTCGATGGAGGCAACTTGACGATCATCAGTGGCATTTTTGCGGGTGTGGTGCTGCCAATCGCTCCTCTCTCCACCCTCCTGCTCATTCGCTGTGCTGGCGTCTACCCGGGCTGTGTGGAAGTTTTGTGCTTGTGCGCGCGGGGTGATTGTTTTGGGGAATGCCACACACAATCTGGCTGGGTGAATGTTGCCGGTACATGCCAAAGCACCTCCATTGATGCTTCCGCGGCGAACCGCGTCCATGCATCTGCTGATCAACGGCATGCTCCCTTCAATGCCGTATGGCATGCTAGCCAGATAAAATCAGCCGTCCGATTCAGATCCGACGGTTTCATCTTGTGCGAATGGCATGCTCCTCTTGATGCGACTTGCCATGCTAGTATGATCATCTCGGCCGATTGATTCTGCTCGATTCTGTTTGGATGGATCTCTGCTAACTCTCTGCGCGTTGATCGTATCCCTTCGATGCAGCCTGGTCGGTCAGTCAGATCCCACTCCAAACGAAGTGAGCGCTGGAGGGATCCCTTACAGGAAGCTACCCTGAGTGCAGTGACTACTACACCGAAGGCCAGACCAAAGTTTCGGAGAAGGGCAGGATGCAGATTGGTGGCAAATACGGAAAGCAGCCGCGTGCGGTGGGGATCTACCTTAGCCGGCTCATCACGAATTATGGAGAAATGACTTTCAAGCAGTTCGAAGGTGCGTGTCAGCCAAGAGTAGGGCCAGAAATAGATATGCTCAAACGCCCGACGGACGTAGATTTTTTCTTTTTTCTCTTTCTCGAAGGTGCGTTCCACCTGGCGGTTTGTCTCATCTCTTCTCGCTTCTGCTGCTTTAACCTCCGTGGAATGGAACATGGCGGCGCGTCGGTCTGCTCTGCGCTGCCATCGGACTAGGCCGCCCGCCTATGCCTCAGAGTACTCCAGAAAATATCGCATCACCCGATCCATTCCCGACATTTGCTGGCACGCTCGAGCCTGAAGGGTGCTTGGTCACCAGGTGGATCATGCGCCACGTGGCCACGGATGCCGAGAACCAGTGAGGCAATGCCAAGTGTGGTGACGCATCTTGCGGGGACCTTCAAGCCCAGCAGAGTTTTGTCGCCAATGGCAGCGCGGCGCCCTGAGTCGGGAGCGTAACGCAGGAGCGCTGGAGGGCATAGTAAGGAGGCTGCGGGGTGCGGCTGTGCAGGCATTTATGGCAACACGACGTCTGCTGGTGCAATGGTGAAGGATGACGTCATCCACTGGGGCGCCTTCTGGGGATTCTCAAATGGTTATTGCAAGGTGAGGAACGAGCTGGGGATCGCGGAGTGGGGAGCGATGAACCTACTGAACTACGGGCTCGTCGAGTTCATTGACGGCGTGCAGCTCAAGATGCACTGGTGTGCCACCCTCGTGAATCACGAGCGGGGCGTGATTCAAGGTACACGTCTAAGCATGCTCGCGTTGCTGGCTTCGGAGCAGGAGGCTTGTGCGTCGGGGATGACACCTCACTCGGCTGCTATGACTGTTCGGAGATGTGGGTTGGTATCGCTGCGAGCCACTACTCGTGACTGTCACTTCTTCATTGTGACGAAACTAGGACTCCGTGGGCATCAGGGCAAGACGAAGCCATGAAACCTTGAGGGGTGTGACTGAGGACGCCCTGCTGGGGAGTGGCTGGGAGGGGCGCGGCATGCAACTGCGGACATGCATGTGGTGACCGCCGAGTTTTTGTGCAGCCTGTCCTCCGATCACTGCAATTGGGGTTATTCAGTTGCGCTGTTTCGGGCGCTACCACTGGCCGCCTTACACCTCTCTGTCCGATGCGCTGATTCGCGGATGATTGTGCATGGAGCTTGGTGCAGTGACGCGCGCCTCGAATGCGATCCTGTACTCCCGCGACCGAAGCGGTTACGACTCAGGGTGTGACATCGAGCCGAACCTGTGGAACCGCGGGGTCATGAAGGTGAATGACAGCTTTTGGAACGCTATCGACTTTGACAATACTGGCACCATGATGATCGAATCCACGACCATGTGGAATAAGATCCGAAACCGTGGAGAGGAGGCCACGGTGTTCGTCATGCCGGGCGCTTATCTTATGAACTTATATAACAACGCGCGTACCGTGCTCCAAGGAGGGTATGTGCATTATCTGGAGAATTCGGGCGGATTAGTGGACGGTATGCAGCAGGTATGGCATCGACGGCGAAGTCGGAGCGTGTCTGCGCTCCAGTCCCGAACCGTCCTCAACTGAAGGATTTTGGTTGGAGATGGCAGATTCCTGTCAAGTTGGCATCCCGGGGGCCAGATGGGCTCTTGCGGGTGGAATTAGCCAATTGGGCACAAGTAGCATTTTTGTGTCTCGAGGGGGTCGGCTGGCTTTATGTAAGGGTGAAGCAACAATGATGCTGGTGGGTATGGTCGCGGCACCTCTGGGTCTGTGTTGAACAGCGTCACCGTTCGCTACCGACAACCCATCAAACTGCGGACACCGAAAAGTCACCATGGCCATTGCCCCCCTCCGTGCCCTCCTTACATCCAACCGCACCCTCCCTGCCCCCCTGCCCCCCTGTGCCCCTGGTTGTCTAAAGCTCGAGTGCACCTCAGCGTCCGCCAACATGCATTTGACGTGCATTTCTTCTTTTAGGTTGAAAATTGACAGCTGCAGTCTGCCTGCAGGAAGGCGCAGGAGGCAGCAGTGTCGGCTCGGTTTACAACAACGGACGCTTCGTCAATTCTGCCGGCCGACTGTATGTGTTCTACTTCACTAACATTGGTGACGTGGAACTTATCGGAAACAGTGACTTTGGTTGCGAAACCATGCAGAACGAAAGGAGCATCAGCATCCGGGTCAGCCTCCCATGCCTTTCTCCTTAAGTGGTAGTCCATCACCCTTTGGTCGGCACTGACCTCAGGCACCGCCCCATCCCTTTGCAACCCTCCCCCCTCTGCTCCCCTCCGCTCCCCCCCTTCTTATTTATTCCCTGTTGCTTTTGCTGTGTACCTCATCTTGCCATCTGCGTGCACATTGCGTACCGCACGATCCACCTCTGTGAGCAGTGCACGCCACATGAGCAGCGGATGCGCAAAAGAGTGAACCGTGCAAGTCATGCGGTGGTTGGGCTGCTACCAACTGATCCTATTCGGGATACCCGTCGCCCGTGAAACTGTAGGTGGATCGGCCAAGATGCCGTTGTGAGGCTTGGGCTGGGTAGCTTCGGAGCAGGGGAACGCTTCAGCATCATTTCATCACCTCTACAGCGATGGAGAGTTCGTGGTTCACGGGCAAGGAAGCCTGACGGTGGCAAACCGAACCTTGAACACCGGCGTGATGGACGTCAAGGTGAGTTTCTGCCTCGGCGCAGTGCTGCGATCGAGCGAGTCGACATGGAGTTGAGGCGAGCCCCAGCCGACGCCTGCGCAGCTTCTTAGGCTCAAGGCCCGCAGTCTCAAATCGAGACACGCACAGTTGCATTCTAAGACCCTGAGTAAAGACTGCCAACGCTGCATTGTAGGACCTGCTACCCTATCAACGGTACGATCAAACCTGCAGGGTACAGCTCAGATTGCGGCTGCACTCCCGGGGTGCTGACAGCTTGTGCTGACGCTTTCGCGGGCTCCGGGAGAGAGCATCGACGCTAAAGCACTCTGATTGGCGCCTTCTGGGGACGCCCAACGAATGCTGAATTCAAAGTGAATCAAGATTCTAGGCAAACTGCTGTGCTGCGGCAAGGCGCTCCCCGGAGCTTCCCAGCGACGGCGACACTCTCGTCTCCGTCACCTGCCGATTCCTTAGCCCTCTTGACTCATTCGACTTATGCCCAACACTCGTGTGCGCTTCGTTTTGTCCTCCGCGGCATCTACGCCGTTCAAAGGACGTGGACTCAGCCATCTGTTCGGGCGGGGACGGGGGTGGGCGAGAAACATGTGCAGACGTCCTCTCTGACGCATGCCGGAGTGCTGGAGAATACTGGCAAGATGACTCTGCATGCATCTGCCGAGCACCGCAGTCACAGTAACATCACCAATCTGGGAGACCTCACGCTCTCCTCTCATGGCCCCTTCACGTCGACTGGAACCGTGTCCAACCAAGCTAACCTGGTGCGTGGCATGCCCGAAGCGAATTCTGAATTATCAATTGGAACACCTTTTGATTTGATTTTGAATTCAACTTTCAATTTGGTGCTCGAGGCATCGTCCGGGGTGATTCCCAGCACCAAGAAAAGAGGTCATCGGTGTATGCCCTTTGTAAGCGGTTGAGGAGCTTCCCGGAGGGCCCTGAAGCACTGCCCCCACTATACACGATGCGTCATGAGCAGCATACATTATTCCTTGGCAGGAATTTGGAACCCATGGAAAATACAAACCTTGCGGCGCCATATGATCAACCCTAACACTGTTCTCAAGCAGATATGATGGCGCGGCGAGGATGATGGGTATGACCAACATGGCAGTGGACCCGAGTGGATAGCATGTCACAACGAATTGGCTGGATTGCGCCATTGGGCACACGTTTTCTCGTAAACAGCGTCTGGTGATTGCCGTAGCTTGGGTCAACGGTGCAGATAGATGTGAGTAGGCGATGCCACTGATTTGAATCCATGCCCGGCATGTTTTGTGGTGCGAGAAGGCAAAGTGCCATTGTACTGACCCGATTGGGCGCTTCTGTGGGGCTGGGAGAAAATGCTGTGCAGACCGTGCGCATCACCCAGACCGGTTATTTCGAAGACGCCATTGCCAACACTGGGAATCTATCTGTGCTGCAGGTGCGCTCACCACGCTTGCAGGCGCCTGGCACCTTCGTGCAGGGGCGTGAGTGCTGGGCTCTGCGGCGATTTTCGATTGACTGATACGCGCACCGCCCATGCGCTTCGGGCTGCGTTACGGACCCATCCCCGGGATCATGAGCTCCAGTATCAAGTGCAGGACACGAGCCGAGCTCCCCAGGGACGAGCGCCAGCCCCTGTGTGTGCCCGCCTGTGTGAGAGCTAGGCGTTGGTCCAATTTTGATTACGGAGGTTTCAGTTGCTCTACGATCTGACTGGCCAAAACAGCACTGCACTGCTTGGTGGTTTCCATGTGTTGAGAGCTCACAGCTCCAACCTGCAGGCCCCCCCACCATGCAGCCTCCAAGCAAAGCCGTGAGCAAAGTTCGTCCGCCACGTGGCTCACTGCCTCCCCGCACACGATCAGAGCCCACTCCACATCAACGGTCCTCCACGACACAAGCTCCTGTTACAGGCCACACCCCCACAGTCCCAAAAGCCCCGCCTCACCCCCGGGCAACCATCGCCAAACGCAACCATCACTTCATGTGACCTTTGCTGTCACACGTTTCCCCACGCCGCCATCACCCCCCATCCAAACCCAGCAACTCCATTTGCGCACGATCCTCAAGGCGACGCTTTGTGCCGCTGCAGCTCATCCCCAGTCGCCCCGTAAAGGCTGGCTACGAGTGCAATCCTGACAGCTTCACTGCCCCTGCCGAAATTCAACTCTCCTCTTGTACCCCACCACCAACCGGGCACAAGAGCCGCTCGCTCATAAGGAGCTTCCGTAATCCAACCAGCCCCATGTATCCCCGTAGTCGAGGAACTATGAAAACCTGAACTACGACAGGCGCGGCCTGTGGCATCATTGTCGCTGTTGGACTGAGGCGGTCGAGTGCGGCGTGCTTGGAGTGCACAGGGCGATGTGATGTGCCACGGGTCCTTCTCCTCGAAAGGTGGCAAGGTGCACGTCGCCAGCGGCACGCACCTCGGCCTTATGGCTCGCTCTGTGGCATACTTCCCCGGGTACGTCGGACCGTACGGAGACTCGGACATGTCGCTCGGACAAGGGATTGGTGAGGCTGAGGGCAGTGACGAGGCCGCTTCCGTGCAGGTGACAAGCGGGTGCTCCAATACCGAAGCACCGTATAAAACACTCGGCACCCCTCGCAGACTCTTGGGGAAGTGACTGCTATTTTTAGGTTTTCTATCTCTTCCGTCTCCTGTGCTCTTTGGGTTTGCTGACGTGGCTCCCTGTGAGAGCTTGACGACTGGTGTTGTGGGAGCCTCACTGCGCGAAGGGCATGCCGTCCTCTCAGCGTTCACATCATGCATCGAAGCGGAGCTGTGCCTTCAGCCACGACACCATCCGATCCACTTGTCTGCGCTGATTGTGTAGATTGGGTCACGCAGGCGAGGCTGGACCGGCAGTGCATGGCTGGCACTGACGCGCCCGAGAGCAAGGCGCACCGAGGGGGTGTGACTCTGGAAGATACCACAATCACGGGCGACGGCCACGTCATGATCACCAGCCCGGTGAAGGTGTGGCCCCCGAGCGCTGCTTGCTGGCATCCGCTGCCAGGGTTCATGCCTATGAGCAACCCCACCCGGAGGATTGTGAAGTGTGTGCTGACGCATTTGATTCCCGGCGTGGGCCCGTAGTTTGGGCCACGAGGATTTCTCAAGTGATTTGGAAGCTGGGATACTGCACGGCACGGCACGGCACGGCACGGCACGGCACGGCACTGCACTGTACTGCACTGCGCGGTGCAGTGCACCAGAGGCAACTAGGCCTCGAGGATGGTTAGCACCGTCAATATACTGTATCCAAACACAGTTATATGTATGCTGTTGATGTCCGACATCGACACATCTGTATGCAAACATCAGCTCGTTCATATGCCAAAACACATCTGCACAACCGTACAGCGTGGTGGCAAGTACAGACGTATATATAATCTGTTTATAAACAACGCCTATCGCAGACCCTGAGATTTCTCAGTGTCTCACTCGGTTCGGCATTGCTTCAGTCACAGCGACGAGGATGCGACAATGCAGGAATCTTACGTGGGGACATTGCCACTGCCATCACTATGCGCGATGCAATTGCGTGTTGACCTGAGTTGTGCACCACAGTCTGTTCATCTATGTGTGGGCGATGGTATGCGAGGAGCTAGGGGGAGCAGGCATGGGGCCTTCAGCTTCTTTCAATTGTAGATTCAGCTGCCGGGTGTTGGGAGCCGGGCACAGCTGGAAGGCATCGTCACTCGAGAGGGAGGATCTTCGCATGTTATGATGGACCAATTGACTGCTACCACTGGCGGTTCGTTTTTTCCCAAACGCGGTTGTGGCACTGCCGTCTCCATATGTCGCACGTTGGCTGATGCTAAAGTATTGTAGACCCAATCAAGCTTCACAAATCTCATTGATTCCCGGTCGCATCGCACCGAGTATGCAGACGATTTACATATATAATTGGCATGCACATGGTGTTGGGTGCATAATGTATCATAAAGCTGGCAGACACACCGTCCGAACTTTGCATCATGCAAACCATGATGGCCAATACAATATGCTATGTATCAGGCATAGACATCTCATGCAAAGCGTTGTGCCATGTTGGTGCATATAGCTGGCGGCATATCCTAACACCAGCGTAAATTGCGCAGCTAGCAAGCTGCGTGCCCTCTTGTTGGATGAATGAACGCCTCTCTGTGTGCACCCGTGATACATTTCCCAGGCGGACATCTGGTGGTGGAAGATGGTACCACGATGCTCCTCGGCGTCAACAGCACTCTTGCTGGAGATGGTGTTCTTGTCGTCCGTGGGGACGTCATCCTCGGCGCCCATGTTTCTATCACAATCGCTAAGAAGAGCATCATTGTATGCAAGACCGGAAAGCTCACAAATGATGGGCACCTAGTTATCGGTGGGGGCTCCAGCATTCAACTTTGCGGCGGACGTTATGAAGGTACCGGAGCTCTTGTAGGTGAGATAGAGGAATGCGACGGATTCAAATTTTGCGAAAAGTCCAAGCACTGAAAACACATATCGAAGTCCTCGTGTACTTCAAAGGCCCAGAGCACTGTGTTTGTGAAATGTCGATCCGATATGTTTTGAATACGGAACAAATATGATGGAACACCAATTTAATTTCTTGAATATGGATCACCCAAGTTTATTTGTTAAATAGTGAACATGAATTTAATTTGTTAAATAGGAAACACACAGGTGATGTGCTATATGCAACTTATATGAGCGATGTTCACTATTGTCAGCACCTTCTAAGCGTCGGCTGGGGGGCATTCATGCGAGCAGCGCTCAATGATAACGCAAATGCGAAGAGAGGACATCGCGTCCACAATAATTTCAAATTTATACGCCCGTCATCGTATGTTGTGTGGCATGCTTTACTTATCCACAGCGTGTTGACGCAAATCTCGATGATACCCCAATGTTGCGATCATCAGTCCGTTTAAATGCACTCTGAAATAATTGTGGGATGTACTTGTGCTGGTAGCGATTGCGCAAGATAATGGGAACACGTCGAAAAGTGTTAAGCAGCAAATAGAAAAATATGTTTGAATAAAAGCGTGATTGATGCCAGTAAATAAGAAACCGACACATCTGTATAATAAACCGTAGCGAGTATATGATATATATACTACTCATATATATGAAAATGCATGGTAAATCGACCATCAAATCAGTAGTATGCGCTGCACTGCCGATGTAAATGGTTTGTAATCACGACAATGGTGTGAGTGTGCCATGCACGTACCTGATGCAACTCGGCTACGCGGCGTTCTGAAAATCTGACAATGTGCGTGTATGGCATTGCTGTTCCTGATTATGTGGCACAACCATGAACATCGACGTACGGTAGTTTGCCAAAATAATGTCGTCATTGGATATTTATTTCGACAATTACACCTCGGTGATGCACCTCCTGTAATAAGTGTACGGTATAATGGCTAAGGATTTGCTGAACGTGAGGATGGTTTATACTTCAGACGGCAAATGCATATCAAATGCACGAGCTTGTATCCCTGAAGAATGATGTTGCGCAGTATATATATACACACAGCCGCCTAGCGCCCCTTCATTTATATTTTTCACATATATGATATATATACTGCCCCTTGGTGACGATGCGCCAACGAGCCGGAATCGATAGCAATATCGAGTATCCATACCTTCGCGCCGAGGATAACTCAGTACGGCCGGGTTCGTGAGCTAATGAGGAAAATCCCCCGGATTTACTTCTCCGCATGTTCATAAGTGGGGAGGTAACTGCAGGTCCCTCACATGCGACCTGAGGTACGACTTATTGTTTACGCCGCGTATCCTCCTCCTGCTCAGCACTACTGGCCCACTTTCGGAACCCATTTTGTAAACCAGTATGGCGACATTTCCGTCACCGATTTTCTTCCAGACGAAGCCCGATTCGGAGTCTTCGAAACCCGGAAGTCTCCGAACAAGTTTCTGAAACCCGAGAAAGTAAGCAGTTTTCGCTTCCGAAAAAGATATCGGCATTCAGTCTGAATATGTGCTCTCTTGTCGGCCTCGTCGAGACTTGTGTGCTTGGATGCACCGCTTCGCACCGGAAGGTTCAATCCGATTACCTTTCGACAGCATAAATCTACATGCGGGACATGTCGAAACTAGTTTCAGAAGCTCCTGAAGTGACCCGATTCCAGGTTAAGAAACTCGTTCCAAAAGTGGGGCGTTTCGAAACCCGACCAGTAGGCGTCGGCGAACTGCATCGTCACCCGCTTGACAGCTCGGGCCGATAGGCGACATGTAGTCCCGAACCGGCACGGGCCTGTTTATTTATTAAAAAAACTAAGATTTGCGCCGTTTCTTTTTGCCGATCCGTCCGAAAAATTGGTCGATCGTCTCACTCCGTGCGCCGTTATTGGTGCCCAATCTGTTTCGTCAGATGATAGACACAATACTGGAATGGAAATGGCCTGGTACTCCAGGTCGCGAATATATCGATCCCTAATTGGCGCGCCGCACGATTAGTTTGATAAGGGAATACTGTCAAACACGACCCTGACCAATCGGATCGACACCACAATGATCGTTTGGCAATTGGCGAAAGGCTTGCTTCCATTTTCGTGAATAACCATTACTTTGGCCCCTCAGGTGGTCCTGGGTGTGTCGGGATACTACTCCGAATATTCCTTTTTCCCATGTCAACCTGTCAACCGGACAAAATGGTGGAGCAAGGTCGATTGCATATCGAAGAAGGGCGCGCCTGTGCTGCGCGCGCGGCTTGGGAATCTCCCTGCATCGCTGCTGAGAAGTGGTATAGCTACTAGGCGGATCGATCTCAAAAAGAGATCTCCACTAGGCCATCTGACCGTAGGATCATGTGCGCGACAGTGCTTCGCTTTTTGCATCCCAACAGACCATGCCATAACGCGTGGGTGGCGTCGTGGTAAATGTACGCGACTGCAGTGGCACTGTCAACGTTAGCGTCTGGCGATCGTGAGATCGGAAGTTCGTCTGTGTCGCCCGTTGGGATTCGCGCTTTGCTGATTAAGTAAGTAAATAAGTAAGTAAGGTAATTTGGCCCGGTTCCAAATCATAAGGAGCAGACGAGAGGTATAGAATACTAGGCGGATCGATCTCAAAAAGAGATCTCCACTAGGCCATCTGACCGTAGGATCATGTGCGCGACAGTGCTTCGCTTTTTGCGTCCCAACATGCCATGCCATAACGCGTGGGTGGCGTCGCGGTGAATGTACGCGACTGCAGTGGCACTGTCATCGTTAGCGTCTGGCGATCGTGAGATCGGAGGTTCGTCTGTGTCGCCCGTTGGGATTCGCGCTTTGCTGCTGCTGATTAAGTAAGTAAGTAAGGTAATTTGGGCAGGTTCCAAATCATAAGGAGCAGAGGTTTGGCATTTTCGTCGTGCCAGCACGCGCAAAAAAGTACGGTGAAGCTTCACAGGGAGTTACGCAAATATTTTGACGAGGGTCATTTTGATAGGAATGTCCGACAGATGACTAATCGCACAGCGATGAGCTACTACCTGGATCTTTTGCGGTTTAATTTGGCTGACAGTTGCTGAAGGTATATATCATTGACCAGATTCTGCGGAATATATGCAGTGGTATGCTTGATGAATTCCATAGCTCATCATCGTGCCGCGTGCATGTGCTGATTCACTTACCGCATGCATGGCGCGTTCTGCACGAAATGTTAATGTCTATCACCTGTTTGGCGCGATCTCTTATGATAAGTTTGGGTCATTGCAATCAATTTACATGGCGATGCAAATTCTGCAGCTCGTCATTGCCATGCCGACGAACCCAGTAGTAGTCGCAAACGATGGCAGCAGCACATACGATGAAGATGTTCTTCGCGATATTCGTCGTCGGCCACTAGAAGTAGTGCCGATAGCGGCAACGATGCCGCAGCGGCGCACTCGTTATACCACGCAATACGGTGCCAGCAATAATAGTTTCCAGCCCCATCTACAAGCGACGACGAAGACGAAAATACCAATGTTTCCAATTGCCGAAACGACCCGAACTACAGTTGCGGGGACAGTCGCTGCTGCGTTAGAAAACCAATTGCATGTAACGTTGTTCGCGAACGCATTGAGACGACTGGAGGTTCGTGCATGCCGCCGTGCATCACCCGATCGATCAAGCCATATCTGTTTCAGTATACCTACCGACTCTTTCATCATCCGCGTCGATGCCGCAGTACTCATCGACACCGCGCCAAGTTGCATCACGTCGAATATGTGCATACCGCAGCGTCGTGTCGTAAATTGCCAGTACTACGATACGCGAGTTGATAGGTGTTATGAGCTACACACAACTATCAGTATGCTAGCGTGTGCATACTATATCATACGGCATTGCGTGATGCATATTATATGTCGTTCATTATTTGATTCACTCTGGCACCGTGCGTTGTGCGATTAATACCAATCAACAGGAATTGCATGCACAATATCGATTCGCTGTACTGTATACATGGATGCATACGTATATACGTATGCATCCATGTATACATATCAAAAACCAACCCTGGCTTACCCGACAACGCACTTACCGCGTGTGCCAAACTCAGAGGCATCCATGTATACATGTAGGTAGATAGGTAGATATATAGGTATATATATTAGGGTTGGTGTGTATGCGTTTCGTGCATGCGTGTGTGCAACATCATATTGATGTATGAGGTCTCGTCCGTCGTCTTACTGCGCGCTTCTGAATAGTACACTGTTTGCTGGTTTCTAGACCTGCGCGCATGCCTTTGTACGCGGCCGCCCACAGACATGTGCACGTTAGCGCAAAGCGTTCCTAACATATTGGTACCTTTGCAGTCCTATATAGGTTACATATATCGATGATCTGGACAGATATTATCTGGATGGATCAACGAATGCTAATGATATCAAGAAAGATCGTCGCGGAATAGCTCTATTGCGTACCGAAAAATGATGTTTTTGTATAAATAGGGACGTAAATTTGCCACATACGAATGTGATGGCATGAGTCGCGTGAGGAGCGTTAGTCGTCGCAGCGCGATCCGTAGTATGTCCACGGTGGCTATTGCTAACTCATATGCTGTCACCACCAATGATGTGGTGTTGCCTTGTTTGAATTGTGTGACGCGCGCAGCGAGTCACCCGGATGCTGTATACAAAATTTCAGCCATCAACATCATCGTTGACCGTGTTTGCTCCCATCGATACTGCTATGATGGAGGCTGCTAAAGAGATGAATGCAACTCAAGCCCAACTTGTGATGCACCCAGGATTTGCTTCTGTTCTAGACTATCATGTACATGTGGGCCAACGGGTGAGTATATTGTATATATGACTATTCAGCATTGATGGGGGGCGATTAAACGCACTATGTAATGAACAGCTTACTGCATTATGATGGTGGAAACACGTTGATCGCTACTTACACTCGTCGCAGCCTACAATATAATGTAAATATAATCACCCTGGTAACCTATGATCTTCTCACATGCACTATAGCTGATATATATGAGCATCATATGCACGGACCATTTTCGAGCAACTACATGGATACTATGCTACTGGTAGACCAGTAGCAAATACTTGGCATTTCATGTTGTTGTTCGCCTGGTTCATGTGGGACCATACGCCTTCAATCGTTGTGAGAATGGTTTACCATCATATACTCTATGACACACTACACTCATTACACACATACGATTGCATCGGAAACACGGTGTCGTGAAATTACATCTCTATCATATTGCATACGCAGCGCCCTCGGTCGCTGATTTGAAATTGTACACTTGAATTTAGCAATGTCATTATTATGCAGCACCGATTTATATCAAAACGGTATTGCCACTGATCCACCTGGCTTGTCAATTATGCAACAACTACCGTGTCTTCTTTATTGATTATTATTCCAGAATTCGGGTGCAATAAACCAGGCTCAAAGGTTTGTTGATTGGCCGAAAACAATTAAATGTTATAAACGTTTTTCTTTGTTATTTTAGTACGGAGCCTGCCTACCAATTATTTAATTGGTGGACATTGTTTTTATTTTTACATACCGAGCATTTTGTTGAAACATTTTCAGTATATGAAATATTTTCACTTTATCAACGGAAGACTGGGGTTCGGGACGAGTTACAACAGGGTTGCTGTTCACTGCTGTGGGAGCGACAGCGCGCTTGATACCGAAGCTCATGAGTGACGCCTGTTGACGCTTGTCTAACGAACGACGTGTATTGGACATGTCACCCAGGGTCATCTTCCCACATTTACAAATTACAGGGCAGCATTTACACAAGATGCACACCGCCGAGTCCTCCATTATAATTTTCATATAGTCCCCCGCCTTGTGGTGTGCAGTGTGGTGTGCAGTGAGAGTAATTTTGACGGGTCGAGCATTATTTTGCCAGTTTGCCATTGTTGGTTGTTGATTGTTGGCAGGATTCGGCGATATTCGAATTAAATACGGCCTTGTTATTTGTTCTTTTAGTGGTGGGTCTATCTACCAATTGATTAATTAATCGACTTTGGCTTTCCCCCCACCACTGGGAATAGAACAAACCAATCAATTGTTTGTTATTTTTTTTGACATGGGCCGTTTTGGGACAAAATAAATATTTGATTTTGAAATTGAAAATCAACCCTGGGTTAATTAAACTTACCACAACGCACGCTGTGGTAAGTTTGGTAATGTGGTAATTAAAAAATGACCACAACGCACTTTCCGTGTGTACCAAACACAGAGGCATCCGATAGTAGACAAGGACCGCGACTTAATATGCGACGCTTCTCCCGTCGCGAACGGGGCATACAAGGCTACACTAGCGATTCATGACAGTGAAAACACACAAAGTTTTTTACAGTGATTAGATACCAAACACTTACGCCACAGTATATTTATCGTAGCATATATTCGTACTGATGTGAATGTAAACACACTCGCACTTGCATAAAGAAGAATTTTGAAATCAATAAAGAAGACACGGTATATAACAATTCATCGAATGCTGCTATAAAGTAGTGTATGCTAGCATCGAGACAAGCTGATTCTTTTACAAAAACAATATTACCCGATGCCACAAATGCTTGCAAAATACACATCTAATTCTCACACAACTGTAATGTATAGCTATCAACTGTGCATTCTCGCTGCCCCTGCTTCGCCGTCCGACTGCTATCCGATCGAGCGCTCCGTTCACAATATGTGGATGACTTCTAGTAACTTCGAGTAGGCCAGTGGCATATATTTGTACTAGGCACTCTGTTTATGTGATAGAGGAGTATGCACCTCCCCCATCATGCACATTGGCAGCGCACATGACAGTTGTGTCATATATGGGCATTCACATATCTACATGGACAGCAGTTATATCCGCTTCCATGGTATAACGGAGCCGCTATATACGCTTGTTCGGGTTTGTTATACAATATGCTTTTAGAAATGCATCAGGCACCGCAGAATGACACTCGTGGGGGGAAATGCCTCATCTGAACATTGATGGATATCGTCAAACATTTAGTGTATTGTAGTAATCCAGAGTGCATTAGAGTATAGTAACATATCCACTTTCATTACGGCATGAATTGATGTCAGGCATGATCAAGATGGATGACAATGCTTAGTTGTAACACAATGAACAGCAAATACTGAGTAGAAAAGCTCCTGCAGAGCGCCGTTTGTGTATATCTTATGTTGCATAGGTATCAACACTGCAATGGTCAAGTGTTTTCACTTTGATAAATTTGTCGTGGTGCTACTCTTAGCTGTACCGTCCTTCGTGCTATCGAGTAGAAAAGCTCCTGCAAAAGGGTACATGTTTTGCATTGCACATCTATAAACATTGTGATCTACACAGGTTTCTATATGATGATTTTCTTCTCATAACATTGCGGCAACAGGCTGTGCAGCCAGCCGACTTCACAACCGCACGGCGGAAGACAACCAATGCAAGAACCGGTATTCATACACTGCAGGTCGGTGCAGCAAACGGGGGGGTGTTGTTTGCATTGCATGGTGTCTGTCTATACACATATGCAATCATTGGATCAACCAACGCACATACCTAATGCAATCTAAGACGTCGATCGTTCCTTGGCCTTGCAGCTAGTAGTTGGCGCACTTTGCAGGGGTGCAGATGCGGTGTGCTGAAAGAATATCTAAGACAACTGAAGTGCCCGAAAGTAGGCATAAGGGCATTACGAAGCACTACATCTCACTACCAGCACATAAAGTGCAATGATAAGTGATGCCATGGATGCCTTAAATTCTTTAAGCAATATACGTTGACATCGACTCCGAGTCATCGATCGTTGCGCATTAGCAGCCTGCCTGAGTGTCTACCATTGTTTCAGATACATATACCATGCAACTGGCACGCTCGCTTGCATCTCACCTATGCATTGCAGCAGCATCACTGCAGCAAGTGCTCCAATGAGACATGCAGTGATGCGTGATTGAGCTGTGGATGCAGGGCTCTTCAATTTACCCAGGAACTCGCGTAGATGAAGCTGGACATCGACACTTCATGATTAATGATGTAAATCTGATTGGATATGACAAGCTCCCAAATAACGTGGCAATATATACAATCGACCGTGTGCTAGTCCCGCCCTTAACGAGCATCCCCCATGCAATCGCAACCACCGCAGGGCGACCCGATGTCACCACCACGTCAAGTAGTGTGCCACCAGCAGCGGCTGCTGGACAGGCTTCATTCTCTCAGAGGCCACCCCCACAACACCCAATACAAAGTAACACACTTTCAGCATCATCTTCCGCCCCAAATATTGAAGGGGAGCTCAGCCGCAATAACCTCAACAATGATGCGATGTCCCGAACGAACATTTCAAGTGATACCAATGGCGGTGTCACCTCCAAGATGGTTGCTGATCGGCAGACACGATTTTCGCAAAAATCGTCGAGCATGGACACTGGCACCTCGCATCTGTTGAACGGCACCTTCAGGGAACCGCGCGATCTGATGCGGGATGCTACACCACCCCCCTGGCCAATGCCGGCATCTCCAGCCGTGCCAAAACCTTCTACAGTGCGGAGACGAGCAGATTCACATGTTTTAGGCCAAGTGTTAGAAAGTAGACCCGTTGCAGACAACCTATTGGCCCGCACTCTTTGCAATGTATTTGGTGCTGCTAGCTGGATGCAGGGCGCATTTGGTGGCCCATGTGGATAACCGTGATGTCATTATCGGTTCTTTTATTTATGGGCTGCTGCAATGGAGCAATGTGATGCGTAATACTGATCTGTATATTATTATTCACACTGGCTTACCACCACGCATTGCTTAAATTGTACCAAGAAATACTGATCTGTATGCTTTTTCTTGTACCAATTTCTTTTCACACCAGATGGCCACGAAATGTTGGGTGCAAAATGTACCTACACCCCAGATCAAAGGATTCAGTACACACTTTGGGACACTTATCTGGATGTTCCAGAGCTCACCAGTGAAGAGCAGGACCCCCTTAGTGTCACTGAGCCAACTGTGACCGCAGTGCCTGCGCAATGAAGCTATGCCGATGAATCCGCTCCACCTCAAACCCCCATGCTGCCCAAGCCATCTCCCCACCACGAAGCCTGCACTCAGAACCACCACTCTGCTTTCTTCCTACTCCAAAGCCTAGTCTCAAGAGAGCTCGTCCACCCACAACTCACCCAACAGTGTCCCAAAGGATCGTACCAAGGGGCTGAGAATGATAGACTGAAGGGATGTGTGCGTGGCTTACCTTTGGTCTGGTTTCTTTGCCACCAAAAAGCCACCAAAGATCGGCTGCACTATGTACCCACGCCGGGGATCAAAGGATTCAGCACACACTTCGGGACACTTATCCGGATTCTCCGGAGCTCACAAGTGGAGAACGGGACCCCCTAAGCCCCACTGGGATGTGTTTGTAAGTGTGAAAATATGGATACTATATACGTGGTTGATACATTACTATCTATAGTCACTAGGTTGGATGCACATCTACTGCCACGTGGCAAGCGTAACGGGGTTAGTGTGAACAAGTGGCGTCGCTGGTCGCGCGGATGAATTGGGACTCATGTGCTCGGAGAAGCTTCAAGGCATCTTCCGTATATTCCTGCCCTTCCTCATTGTTCACCAGCTTGCCGCCAGTCAGGGCTTCAAGAGTCTCGACAGCGCCGCCTGCGACATGCGAGCGGCTCAGTATACAGGAGAATCCTGGGTGTGGACGCTGACCTGGAGCATCACGTGAGCACCACCTGAGGCGAGGTGCACCGCACACCCCGACGCGCGCCTTGCGCTTCTATCCAAGACTCCGTACTCTCGCCACGAGACCAAAGCGGGGGTGCAGCAGGATCGAACTCTGAAGCTCCCCTGCCCACTCTGGCGCGCATCGTGAGCATCGCGCATCTGCGATCCATCGTGACCCGTGTGATCGCATCGGATGCTTTGGTTGAACAGTCAGGATCTCTCCTCAGAGCATCTCTCTTCCAAGAGTCTCAAACATCGTCAACACATATAGAATGTGGGAGAGCACAGCCGTTGATGATGGGCCAAACGTGGATCAGGTACGCATCTGCGGAGGAGCGAGTCCATGGATCCACGTGAGCTCAGGCACACGGTCGCCGAAGAATGCGAGAGAGTGAGTCAACGAGTACCATGAAATCCGAGCCAAAGCTTGAGCCCCGCGCGAGGGCCAGGCAGTCCGGTTGTTGAGAATGACGTCTGTGGAGGATGGTATTCGGCCCGAATACCATCCCACTCGAGCTGAATACCATCCATGTCTGTTTCGTACCGCTCGATCAAACTTTGACCAAAATTTACCAAGTTTTTCACCGTCCGATGTTCAACATTATTTCAAAATTATCTAGCTCTCGTCGAGGAGCCTCCATCGGTCCGGTCAGAATTTTTTAATTGTTGGGGGAAATATGGTAAAAACTTATCCTAAACGTCGCGGACATGGATAGTATTCCATGTCGCGACCTGGATGGTATCACCCGACTCGAGGGCATCCCATCCATGTCCGCGACGTTATTCTCAATAACCGTACTGCCGGGGCAAGGCCTGGGGGCATTGGGTACAGTGACCATGCCTTGCACTAGGCCGTTGAGGACTTCTTCGTCGCCGACACACGCCAGGCTACGGAGTGCAGCAGTAGCACACGTGGCATCCTCCTCCGCAACCCCCTCTGCATCATCGACATAGGCCTGAATCATGGCCAACAGGCGCTGCATCCCCCCTAGCCCGACGATTGTGGCCACCACACCCTGCCACAGATCCCAACCAGTCAGCGGCTAAATTTCGGCAGAGGGTGCATCACAGCGACATGGACACGGTGGGCTTTAGTGACAACAAATGGATCAGATAGGTCGAAAAGCCACCGCAGGATGCGCGGCGCATGTCGCACGAATGCAAGCCGGGGCGCCACGGGAAATGTGCTCGGTGCCCAATGAAATGCAAGAAGCCAGATATCCGAAGATCATATCCAGACGCCGCGGACGAGCACCGCAGATCAGTCCGCGCATCTGACCCTCGCCCAAACTGCGGAAGGGGAAGGCACTCAAGCGTATCATCGGTACGCGAGCAGAGAAGGTTCATGGCAATCGCGCCGTCCAGACCCCCTATCGATGCAGTGCCGCCACAGCAGCGATGAGGGGTTCAAATACCTGATGGTTGTCTGCGGCGATGTTTCCGAGAACGGCAGAGGCGGCATGCGCAGCCGTGTCCCCCGGCGTCACCAAATGTACAAGGGGTGCCACACCTCCCGCCTCCACGATGGCAGCGGTGCCCAGTGGGCTGTCCGCCACCAGCCACAGCACACTAGCCGCGTACTCTCTCAAGTCTTCTGAGCACTCTGGTGCGAGCGCTTCCACCAGAGTGCTAACACCACATCCTGCCCCGAGCACGGCTGCCCGCGCCTCCGCCACCTCGGCACACAGTACTGACAGCAGTGACGCTGCCTCGGCTGCACTCTCCAGGCGCCCCTGCATGCATGCACCCACACCCCGCACTCTGCACGGCGTTCCTCTTCTTTGTTCTTCTTCTTCTCCAGTGGACCAGAGCAGGGTTGAATTGCTTCCACTGTTTGCGCGGTTTAGGTCGGTGAGATTGCAGAGTCGTGTGCATTACTCCTCGAGAATATTCATCGAGGCAGCCACACTGCCAGTAGCTACCGCGCATTCGAAGCTCCACCGGCAGTTCACGGTCTCTGAATTATCGCCGATAATTGCAAATGCCTGGCTAGAGGGCCTGGGCAGTGAGGGCTTTCACCTGCTCACTCCTGGTGTCCTCTGCCCGTCTCGCACTCCACAGCCTCGGTACAGGCGTTTGTAGGCTGGCCGCGCTGCCCAGCCACACCAGCAGGAGAAGTGCAGGCGCGACGGCAGAGGCGTGCTCAGCGAGGTGCCTGCGGTGGTCTGCCCGCTGACACACGACACAGAGCAGGCCGAGGGCCACCGCCATCTGCCTTACGCTGCGGCCATCCGCTGCACCCGCTGCCGCTGCCGTTTCGGCTGCTCCTCCATCTGGTGCCCCTGGCGTCTTCCCACCCGGGGCTGCTCCTGCGCACAATGGTGCTGACTCTGCCAATGAGCGAACACACCTTGTGTCAGAGCTGTACCCGGAAGCTACAAGGGCACCTTCCCACAGCCCGCACCTCCAGTGCGAAACACTACAAACGGAGTCTAGAAATTAATGACCGATTAAATCAGGAATGCAGGATTTCGATCCAATGCGTAAGATCATTCCGAAGTGATGAACGTAAGTTTGGAGGTATCGGTATGCTTCCTAGGGAGCATACCGAACCTCTGCTCCTTATGATTTGGTACCTGGCCAAATTACCTTTCCTTACTTAATCAGCAGCAGCAGCAAAGCGCGAATCCCGACGGGCGACACAAACGAACCTCCGATCTCACGACCGCCAGACGCTCACAATGCCAGTGCCACTGCAGTCGCGTACATTTACCGCGACGCCACCCACGCGTTATGGCATGGCATGTTGGGATGCAAAAAGCGAAGCACTGTCGCGCACATGATCCTACGGTCAGATGGCCTAGTGGAGATCTCTTTTTGAGATTGATCCGCCTAGTACCTTCACATGCCTCAGGCCACATTATATGACACCTACTGAAGTAAATCTTCAGGATGTGCATGATTTGGTGCTTTCACGCCTAGGAACGCTCAATCGGGCATCCACTATACCCCAACTTGGCGTCGGGTACATCGAATTAGCGCAGTCGATGCGCAAGAAGCTCGGCATCATACAGACATCTAAATTTTTACTTGGCTTCCAGCGGATCTCTCATGGATACCAACAATCAATCGAAATTGACTTATTCGCAAAAGTAGTGAAGTGGCGGAAAGCCCCAACCTGCGCCCCATCTCAAAATGTCGAGATTCGGCGACTTGATCCCAAGATTTGTTGGTACCCACTTGTTACAAAGAGTCTTGTGAACAATAAACGACTCACTTGCTGACGTAAACTCGTGCAAATGCTTCATACATGCGTGGTCAAACATGCTGGTGGCTGTCCTCGCGGAACCTTGCGGGTCACTGTTTTCTAGAAACGCGAGTGACAAGGGACTGTTAAAAAGAAATCGACGGTACAGATGCATGGACGATCGATCGATTTCAGCGATTCTGCACCATCATCTCAATTGTAGGCCTCGTTGCAAAGAACAGAGCGATTTTGGTCGATAATTTCGGGACTCCGTTTATACGCAATAATCCAGCTTAAAAGCAACAATGTGAGCTGATCACCATTGCGCCACATCAGCAGCCGGTCACCGTGGCGCCACACCGGCAGCCGCCCAATAACGCGCAAGACTGGAAGCTTCGAGCGGCAAAGCAGAGCATACACAAATGGCATCGATCGCAGCGTGTGCTCTTTCCGAGTGAGAAGCCCACCCGTCATCATGTAAAGCAGGTGGGAGGGAGGGAGGCACTAGGACAGCCCGACCTGATGTGTGAGGATATTCCAAGAGCGAATCCTCCGCCAGGAGCAGGCGGACAAAGGGCATCACCCCGCCCGCCGCGACCTCACGGAGACCCGCGGCAGAGCACGTGATGTTCAGAAGGCAGGCGCCGGCCAGCTCCATGCGCCGGACGTTGTCAGCCAGCTCCCCGCACGCGGCCCTTGGCGGGGCTCCTAGGGGTGCGGGAGCCCCGGGGCTGGCGGCAGGGGCTGTGCGGTGAGGCGGAGCTGGTGTCAGGAGCTCCATGAGCTGCGGTACGCCGCCTCCTGCCACAATGCTCGCGCATCCCCCGACGGAGCACGAGAGCTGCGCCAGCGTGGCGATGGCGGTGCCGCGGAGGGGGTCCACCCCGGTAGCAATGGCGCCAATCAGTGAGGACGCCGACCCCATGTGCACCAGCTTTTCCCGGTGCTCGGGCACCTGCGCCGCCCTGTATCGGGAAGGGCGCGGTGGCGGGCACTCATGGTCAGCATTTGAGCAGGGATAAGGAGAGCGATCACCGGAGTCTGCCCGGAGCGCCTGAGGTGGCTTCCGCAGGAGAGAGCACGCGAGCAGCTGCTGAGGTGGCTTCCGCAGGAGAGAGCACGCGAGCAGCTGCTGAGGTGGCTTCCGCAGGAGAGAGCACACGAGCAGCTGCTGAGGTGGCTTCCGCAGGAGAGAGCACGCGAGCAGCTGCTGAGGTGGCTTCCGCAGGAGTGAACGCGTGAGCAGCTGCTGAGGTGGCTTCCGCAGGAGTGAACGCGAGAGGGCAGGAAACCAAGCGCCAAGAGGGGTACATGGAGTTGTGGCGTGTCGGAGGAAGCAGAGCTAGCCCGGACTCGCAGAGGGCCGCATCAGCGCACAGGGATCGGGCGCGCTAGTGGATCCAAGAGTGGAGGGGGAAGACAGGGCGGGCCGGGGCAGCGGAAGGGGGGCTAACGTGAACAAGATGCTGGCTGCGGAGCTGCGGCTAGTGTGGGAAGATGCCGCGTCTTCCATGAGCCCAACGGCGGTGCGCAAGCCGCCGGCGGCCACGACCTCCTGCACCACCTCCCCGTCCAGCTGGCACATCTGACTCAGCAGGTGCACCGCTCCTTCTCTAACCAGATGGGTGCAGCCGCCCACTCCAGCCGCGCTGATCGCGGGCTCCAGGGCCCCGGCCTCGTACGCTGCCCGCGCGCCACCCGTAGTACACCCCAGCTGGGCAAGCGCGGCACTCCCCACCTCCTGCACAGCCAGACCCCCCCCTCTCCCCCGTAGGCCCATCCTGTGGTGAGTACGCGCATGGACACCGCCCACGTGATGATCAGACGAACGTCAAGGTCGCGCGAGGTGGGACATCCATGACTACAGGTAGCAGCGGAGGACCCCCTTTACTTAGCCCCGCGCAAAGAATGGGCGGTCCGATTGAATGGGAACTTGCAATGGCTCGGACGATTGATCCACATCCGAGAGCCAATGAGAGTCACTGCATTCGTCAAAACTATGGTCACGGTTCTTATACCGAGCATGGATTGGCTGCTGTGGGTTGGGCAGATGAGGCATGGCCATAGGCGTGGATACCCTCATTGGGTGTCAAGGAGGGGGGCAAGCCCTGTTGGAGGGTCCGGGTATGAAGCCAGGGAGGGGCGCGGACCTGAATCTCAGGCACCGGGCTGCGCAACATGTCGGTCATGGGTGCAGCAAGGCTGCGCTGCTGCTCCGGGGCGCCCCCGAACGCGGCGGCCGCCCGCAGCAGGAGGCTGTCGGCCTCCGTCAGGCTCACGGGGCCCGTCACCGCAGAGACTGTGTGGGAGGAGACGAGGGTGTGGCGGGCCTGGGACGAGAGGTGCCACAAAGCTGAGGCTGCCTGCATCTTGCCCCGCGCGGCGCCGTCCTCCGCGTGTAGCAGCTGTGTGAGCTGGGGGACGGCGTCGGTCTGGAGGATGCGCTCGTGTGTGGACGGATGCCCCGCCAGCGCCGCCACACAACCTGCCGCGCTGGCCCGCACACTCCCGCCACCTGCGGACATCTGTGGCCCACGTCCCCGCGCATCCCCCAACGTCTGCTCAGTTGTCTTCATCAAACCCTCCTCTGCAAGAAAATTGCGAACGTCACCCTGATGAAACCTGATGGGATTTGGCCTGGGCACTCATCACATCCACGGCGTAGGAGCCACGTCACCAATCCAGTGGCTTCAGCGGACTCATTTATGCCGGTCAATCTGATTGGCCCATAGTGATACGCTTGAAACCCAGCCAGCTGGTCTTCTGCGACTACGGTGTGCCAAAGGAGTCGGTCCAAGGATAAGCACACGCACATATATATATATACTTCGTATATACTTTGTATATATATATATATATATATATACTTCGTATATGTATATATATATATATGCTTCGTATATGTATATATATATATATGCTTCATACATGTGTCCTCATGTCCTCGTGCATCTGGATACTCGAGCGATCTTCACTGCTTTAGGCGGGGATATGCATGAAGCAAGGAGGCCCCCCTATCAGGTGCCACTTGCCACAACAAGGGGATGCCCCGCACCAGTTGCACAAGGCGCTCGATGCCGCCGCTCTCACCAATGGCTGCAGCGCCTGACTCCCACTTAGCAAGGTGTTGCAGTGCCAGCGCAGATGCGCATGCCGCGTTCTCCACGTCATCGTGGCGGCTCAAGCCCTCTGCATGCCAGGCACGCCAGCCAAACCTGACTGATCTCAGCCTCACCCAGCCACTTGTGGGTGCTCAACCCCTCTCATCTGGCAAAGTGGCGCACTTCCGCCCCTAGCCACAAGCCCGTCGGGGCAAAATGTGGCTTCCCATTGGTCATCAGTCGGGGGTGCGCTTCCTCAGCTGGACGGTGAGCGATTGCCACGGCATTCTCTCCCAAGGCTCTGCCGCTTCCCGCGAAAGAAGGACCCACAGCGCATGCAGCCAGTCCCCCTTCAGAAGGGCACAGGTGGGCCGGGGGGGCGGAGGGGGGGTGTTAAGAACGACAAAGGGAGGGGGAGATCCGTGCCTGCCTGTGGCAAGGTATGCAACAGTGCCGTCACAACATGATTGTCGCCCTTAATCAGACCGTCGCCGCCAGGATGTTGTGCCAGTGCCCCGAGCGCCGCCGCCGCAAACTCCACCTCCTCCAGCCCTCCGTCCCGCAGCAGGCCAACGAGACAATCCCCCACGCCAGCGTCTAGGGCTCTCTGCGCGTTGTCACTGTCACTCCCACCTGTGGCACTCACGTTGGGGGGTGCACGCGAGGAGTCAAGACTAGCGGTTGCGAAAGTGCCACAGGTCATTTCATGCCAAGCACAGCTCAGCGGACAGATGCTGGCTGTCAGCTTGGAATTTCCAAGAGCCCTGTGCATCACAGTGCGTCTCGTGAAACCAGCAGCCATGTGATTGGTGCAAGCACCGCAGCGGAGGGGGTCGCGGAAGGCCCTGCGTGTGCGTGCGGCGGGCCGCGCGCTGGAGGGGAAAGCAGCGATGAACGATATCTCCGGGATTTAGCGTTCGGCTCGGAGTAGTGCCGTCTTCGCCCGGCCATAGGGATTGGTTATAGGAGGACGCGATAGGGCTTGATACAGGAGGACGCGATAGGCTTGATACGAGAGGACGCGAAGTAGGGCTTGGTACAGGAGGACGCCCGATAGGGCTTGATACAGGAGGACGTGGTAGGGCTTGGACACAGGGAGGACGTGATAAGGCTTGATACGGAAGCACGCGGTAGGGCTTGATACGGGGAGGAGACACGATAGGGCTTGATACAGGAGAACGTGGTAGGGCTTGATGCTACGGAAGCACGCGGAGAAGGGGTTTGATACGGGAGGACACAAGAGGGTTTGATACAGAGGACGCGGAAGGGTTTGCTAAGCAGGAGGACGTGGTAGGGCTTCTGATACGGGAGGACACAATAGGGTTTGATACGGGAGGACGCGGTAGGGCTTGATACGGGAGGAGACGCCGGTAGGGCTTGATACGGAGGACGCGATAGTTTGATAATGGGAGGACACAATAGGGTTTGATACGGAGGACGCGGTAGGGCTTGATACGGGAGGACGCGATAGGGCTTGGATAATGGAGGACGCGATATAGGGGTTTGATACGGGAGGACACAATAGGGCTTGATACGGGAGGACGCGGTAAGACTTGGTACAGGAGGACACGGTAGGGCTTGATACGGGAGAAGGCGATAGAGCTTGATACGGGAGAAGGCGATAGAGCTTCATACAGGAGGATACGAGGCATCCAGAATCTTCTTTCCGCGTGAACATGGAGCAAAACTGTGGGGAGGTGGCGAACACCTGCCACGAGGAGGCAAAGCAGCGTGCCAGCCACGGCAGTGCGGACGCTTCGCGGACGGGTCTCGTCAAGGAGCTCCACGAGAGTGCGGAGGCCGCCTGCTGCGCCTATGGCCTCGCTGAGGTGTGCTTCTCGTGCCAGCCCTCCCAACGCCCATAATGCCTGAAAGCAAATCCCCCTCGCCTCTACCACTGCGCCTCCTCTCCGCGTCACTCACTGCGCCTCCTCTCCGCGTCACTCACTGCGCCTCCTCTCAGCGTCACTCGCTGCATCTGCCTGATGGGTCTCCCGAAGCAGAGACCTCACCTCGCCCCTCAGCGCCCTTCCCGAATGCAGGCAGGGGCGGGAGCAGGTTCCAGGGCTGACCTTCTTGATGCACACGGTGGATATGTCTGGTTCACGTGAGGATAGGAGGCGCAGGAGGCTGGGTAAGGCGTGTTGAGCCACACGCTCTCTCAGTGCCGTCGCCTCCGCCAATGCCTGCGGATGAGTCACGGCCACCATCACGCAGAGGGCGTCACTTGTCACACCATGCTGAGCCAACCCCGGGAGATGCACTTTGCGGTAAATTGCGGATCCCGAGGGTAGTTGTAGTCGCACCGTACCACACGGCGCCCGGCAGACTCATGCTTGCAGTGACAGTCTGAATCTCGAGGGCGCGCTAAGTCGCACCAGGTGCCGCGCAAGACTCGGTTGGCCCGCTCTTAAGTAAGAAGTGCATTCCCGAGGGCCTCAAACATCACCGCACCTTTCAACAGACAGCAGACACAGGCTTGGGTTCCGCAGCATCAGTCTAAGACAAGGAGGGACAGCTTTACACAGCATCTTGATGCCCGGCGTCCGTTGCTCCGACTGTGCATCTCAAATGTGGTGCACCACGTGGCCTTGCACAAAGTCGAAACTTCCCATCAACAAAAAATGCGTCTTGCTTCACGCAAGGTTACGTCCTTGGTGTTTGGGAAGCTGCTCGACGGATGGGAAGCGACGTGGTGAGTGGCATGCTGACCTGGAGAGCACCCACAGAGGCTTCCCGCGCTTCCTCCCCGCCCTTCTCCGCGAGCGAAACCAACATGTTCAACACACTATCTCCATGCACCGGGCCGCCGAGATCCTCCTGTAATAGGGCGAAATCAGCCCTGTGTCGCTTTGCACTCGAATCTGGCCGCGCTAAGCCAAGAGGCCGATGACGTGTCAACCAGACTGGAGCCAAGTCGCGCAGGTCGAGCGCGTAGTCAACAGGAGTTGCGCGTGCTAGCACCGACCAGCATACGGCGTCACAAATAAGGAAGATACGAGCTCCTGTTGGCGAATGTGCGATGCAAGAAGAACAGGTCTTGTCTAGGGCAATTTGTGCACCACACACCCACACAGTAGCACGGACTCTTGCCAGGACGTCGCGTCGCGACAGCAAGATCGGAAGATGCAAATACTGAGATTCGGAGATTAGGAGTTGTGTGACTGAAACGCATTTTAGGCGCTTGAGCGCTTCCCACGCCCTTGCCATCATATGTGACCCTCACCGCGAATCTCTCGTCTCGAGCGAACTCTTGGAATACTCCAGCTGCATCTGCGGCGACGTCTTCCGCATGCCGCTCAAGAAGGGGGAGTAGTACTTCGATAGCCCCGAGTTGCAGTAGCTGTTGTCGGGCAAGGTCGTCTATTGCAAGGCCACGCAGCGCAGCGACCGCAAAACCCTTTCCATCCTCGTCTTTTGTGTCCAGAGTCACAAGCTGTAGAAGCGGCTTCACGGCCCCCGCATGCACGATAGCTTTGACGTTCTTCTTATTCATACCCACACCCCATAGCAGTCGCGCAGCCTCACTGGCTTCCCCTGATGTTCCTGATCATGAAAGCCGGCTCGCACTTAGCACGCAGCGATCGAAAAATGGAGGAAAAGAAAAAGAGCAGAGGACTTGATATGTCTGTAACCACATATATAGTAGCCGAAACGAGCAGGGGAACAGTAGGCTGGAAAGGAAGAGCTTTTGCCCAGCGATTCTCGTGAAAAAAAAGTAGCAAAACAGACGGAAAGTTGAAAGTCTGGTCACATGAAAGCGCAAGGGGGAAAGATGTAGAGCGGATGTTCACCAAGTCGAGCCCTTTCGACGAGCTTCTGAAGTTCCTCGGACGAACCAAAGTCCATATCCAGGGCACACACGGATGTAACGTGCTGGCGTGATGAGGAAAATTGGATGCAAAGTCTGATGAAACAAATCAGACGGACGGGTCCGGTAGGTGCACGGTTCTGCAAAGCGTGGTACAAAACATCTTCGATCTTTGATTGTTTGTTTCAATGTGAGGGTAGGTGGATGTGTAAAGTATAGCTAACGCCCAAGCAAAATTCAGTGTTGTCGGCTCTTCGAGGGAGGCTTTGATGACAACGATGAATATTATCAATTAAAACAAAGCGAAAGGAGTCCTTGCTCTCTCCTCTCATAATACAGCTAGCTGCATTGCATTTAAATGTGCTAACAATTCAAACCAGCAAACCATCAACAGAATCCAATCGAGCGAGAACGAGCATCCGATGTTTCCGATCCCAGCATGACGAATCGAGAGAAATCGGACCAGACGCACAAGCGAAGGGGCATACGATAGAATACTCAGTCGAGTGAGACTCCATCTCCGAATATCCCAAACCACGATATCGAGTTTGACATGCTCCGCGGACATCGAATTTCGACCCCAAAAGTTTTTTGGTAACTAAAAATGATCTTCCAAATGCATTTCTAACTCGAAAAAGATGGAGCCAATTTTGGAAGCCCCGTTTTCAAGACTCCAAACACACCATATTTAAGGCAATCCACGAAATGCCCAATATCAGGGCCCTTCACAGGTAGTACCTTGTACCTCCAGGTACTTTTAGGTTGGGCCCATGGGTCACAGGTACCAGGTACAGGTACTTCTCGATTTTGAAATCGACGCAGGTACCAGGTACAGGTACTTTCATGCAGGTACAGGTACAGGTACCAGGTAGTACGCGGGTACCACAGGTACTTTTCAGGTACTTTTCACGTTTCGTCGTATTCTAGGCCTACCAAACCGCTATTCGCACCTCAAATCGGGCGATAACGCAATATACCGTGTCGAAACTTTTGATTTATCGCACCTACGATAACAAACGATATATCAGAACGTTCGTCTAAGAAAGATATATTCATATAGCAAGTTTCAGCCTAAAAGGTTAAGTGTATCAAAAGTTAGCAAAATCATTTTGTCTGTAAAACCGATGCCGGCTTACAAAAAATGTCGAAAATTTTGATGTATCGTACCTATGATAGCAAACGACATACCAAAATGCTCGTCTAAACAAGATATATTCACACACCAAGTTTTATCTCGTAAAGTTAAGTGTGTAAAAAGTTGGGAAAACTGCAGTGTATCTGTCAAATTACTCTGGCTGAGACCACGAGCCTCCGGACGCGTTTTTTTCACTTTTTTAAGGATTTTTTTTATTTTTCTGTATTACGAGCTGCTTTCCATTGTTGTCTGTCGAGAATCACGCGATCGGCCGCGCAGCGGCCGAAGCTCGTAACCTCTGGCAAGCCAGAGTACTGTCAAATCGATGCCAGATTACAATCGAGGGGGAACTGCCCTTTACGCCTTTAGTGCGTCGTTTAGAGCTACCGAAGGGCGAAACACCATCGATTCATCGATTTATGTACCGAATTAAGCATCGTCCGTTCGATGCGTCTCAGGCTCACGCCCCAACGATTTTGAGATCACTCACTGGCGTCGCCATGACGCCGCGACGTGGCAAAAATCGAAAAGTACCTGAAAAGTACCTGTTCGTCACAGGTATTACCTGGCAAAATCTGGACCGCAGGTACCAGGTACAGGTACATTTCGATATTTGAAATCGACGCAGGTACAGGTACAGGTATTTTTTGACAGGTACAGGTACGGGTAGCAGGTAGTACCTAGTACCTGTACCTGCCAAAAATACTCGGGTAACTAAGTACCTGTGAAGGGCCCTGCCCAATATGGACACTTTGGCGCCAATCACGTCCGGGTCCATATTTTTTCGACCAAGTTTGATCTCCCACGTACGTTTCCATCAAAGGCCTTGCGGAATCCGCTCGAAAAACAATGTCCCACGTCGGATGGGACCCGCCAGACGCGACCTGCCGGCGACCGCGAAATGCCCAAAATGGACACTTTGGCGCCAATCACGTCCGGGTCCATATTTTTTCGACCAAGTTTGATCTCCCACGTACGTTTCCATCAAAGGCCTTGCGGAATCCGCTCGAAAAAAAATGTCCCACGTCGGATGGGACCCGCCAGACGCGACCTGCCGGCGACCGCGAAATGCCCAATATGGACACTTTGGCGCCAATCACGTCCGGGTCCATATTTTTTCGACCAAGTTTGATCTCCCACGTACGTTTCCATCAAAGGCCTTGCGGAATCCGCTCGAAAAACAATGTCCCACGTCGGATGGGACCCGCCAGACGCGACCTGCCGGCGACCGCGAAATGCCCAAAATGGACACTTTGGCGCCAATCACGTCCGGGTCCATATTTTTTCGACCAAGTTTGATCTCCCACGTACGTTTCCATCAAAGGCCTTGCGGAATCCGCTCGAAAAAAAATGTCCCACGTCGGATGGGACCCGCCAGACGCGACCTGCCGGCGACCGCGAAATGCCCAAAATGGACACTTTGGCGCCAATCACGTCCGGGTCCATATTTTTTCGACCAAGTTTGATCTCCCACGTACGTTTCCATCAAAGGCCTTGCGGAATCCGCTCGAAAAACAATGTCCCACGTCGGATGGGACCCGCCAGACGCGACCTGCCGGCGACCGCGAAATGCCCAAAATGGACACTTTGGCGCCAATCACGTCCGGGTCCATATTTTTTCGCCCAAGTTTGATCTCCCACGTACGTTTCCATCAAAGGCCTTGCGGAATCCGCTCGAAAAACAATGTCCCACGTCGGATGGGACCCGCCAGACGCGACCTGCCGGCGACCGCGAAATGCCCAATATGGACACTTTGGCGCCAATCACGTCCGGGTCCATATTTTTTCGACCAAGTTTGATCTCCCACGTACGTTTCCATCAAAGGCCTTGCGGAATCCGCTCGAAAAAAAATGTCCCACGTCGGATGGGACCCGTATCAAACAAATATTCAGTAACGAGATGGGTTTAAATCGTGATGTTTGTCTACATTTAATATTCAACCATGAGATTGACTGACATCAAGGTATATGCATATCGAAGATATTCAGCCATAAGATGTATCTATAATTATGGGCGCTCAAATAGAGGTTTATGTGCATTTGATATTCAATCATGAGATGTGCTTAAGTTTATTGAGTAACGATATGAGGAAACAACAATTAGTACTCAACCTGAATTCATATTTTAGCATGGGACAATTCTAATTAAGTTCGTATCTAGAGGTGCATTCACTTAACATGACAAGATAATACTCCATCGCAGCTCTCATTTGTACATCCATTTACGTGATCACACAATACACCGTGGCGCGCATACTCAATTGCGGTAACAATGATCATTGTGCATACCATACGTGTGATCAAATAGAAGAACATGGCATGCGGCATTGGCTACGTAAGGCACTATTTGATATTTAGCATTATACTCTAGTTCGGGATACTGCAAGTTATCACACTATTATGCTACCCTGTTGGTGTTGATGGTAGGTTCGGATTGTGTCTTTGTGTTTGATCACCATTTTAGCACGGCGTGTGATATCTGCAAGGTATGCCTCTTCCTGTTCAGTAGTGAGCGGGGTGTTCCATTGATTCTTCCGATTAGTTGTCGCTTTATTCCAAGAATACTTCTTCCTACGAGACATGGGAAGGCTGATTCCAGAAGCTGGGTTTCGCATCATGCTCATCAACTCGTCGGATGCATGCAAAGCACCCGCCGCAACCTCCCATGTAGGCTTGTAACCAACCCTCCCAACTAGGACTCCAAATTCGTATTCCAAATCATCTGTGGACCAAAAGCGATCAACGACGACGTCTGCCACCCAAGGCTGATTCTTCAAAAGTTGTTCACGGCAGTCGATGTTCCCCAAGATGGCGAATACCAAGTCTCGTGGCAAACCAGCAACATGTAGTCCGGAACATATTCCCTCCACAGAGTGCATTCTAGCATCCACCAACAATGTATCATTTAATAGTCGCTTCAATTGACTGCAGCCATGGTGGCACCCCAATGATAGGATCAAACTAATGGTAGGGTAGTGCGTCCCTTGCAGCAGCTTTGTCGCCGAAGAAAATGTTTAAATGACCAATAATGGGCAGCAAAACAGCTATCTCGGGATCGAAGCAAAAATTTGCCACCCTGTCAACGCTCCCGTTCAATATATCAATATATCGATATGGCGATTTCTCGCCGTCATATCGATCAATATCAATATTTGCCGTCTAGTATTGATCAATATCGATATTTCCATTCACGATATTGATCAATAACGATATTTTCGCCCGTCCGATCGATCAATATTCAATATTTCGATATGCACCAAAAATAATATCAATCGATATCAATATATCGATATATCGATATATCGATATATCGAAATATCGATACCACGCCTTGCCCGATATAGAACCTTCAAGCGGCCCGTCACTATCACAATAGACGTTCCATACCGGTTGATGATCAACTTTAAACTTGGCTCAATTAGAGACAGGGTTGTGTATAAGGTAGGCATAATACCTATCTTCAGTTAATGTTCCCTCGTTAATGACTCTCGCGAGGTCAAGAAAGATATTACTCTTCCTGTCCTTTCTTGAAAGCTTGCAGATGGAGCTTGAAGGACGTAAGGTCGGTTGGAACTTGGCGGCAGCCTTTTTGATGGCGCTCAGCTCCCCTTCTCCGCGAAGTTTCGTGTTTATGACATCCTTCTCAAGCCTGGCTTCACCATACCGCGCCAAATGAGCTTGAATCAAAGAAATGTATGGGCTATGCATGGGCTAGTTATCGACTTATGCATGGGCTGATGATTCACTTATGATCTTATGCATTGGCTAAGTAAATACGTAGTGCAAGTATGGGCTTCTGTAAATACGTCGGTGTGCCCTAGATATTGCAGTCCAAGTCTGGGCAATTTTACGCTGGGTGGCGTAAAATCGCGATTTTACGCCAATCGCGCGGGAGCCAAGAGGTCATCGCGAGCCGCAGTATCGATGCTACTGCCGGGTAAATTCTCAATAAGCTATTTGCATTCACAATATATAATTATGCTAGCATATTCCTAATGCATTTTTACTTGAAGCAAGGATACAAAAATACAAATAGAGCTACTCGAATCGAAGTGCGCTGAACAGGTGTGCTTGACGAGAGGGCCTACAATTGCCGACTCTTCTTTTCGTCTTCTTCTCACACCGAACATTTTTTCGCGAGTAACACATAGAATTCAGAAATCAGCTCAACTCGACGTGAGGGTGGGTCTATCGTATCACGTATGGCTGGCGTGGGGAGGCTCGCTCTATGCAAGACTCGATTGATGAGTTCCAGTTCGGATGAGTGACACGACGACGAGAGCCATCGCATGTGACACGATGTATACATAGAGCGTGTCACAATAGAGCCATACAGTAGACACCGCTCCACGTGACACAGTCAACATTGTCACTGCACTATTGACTATCACTATAAAACCAAAAGCGGTGAGGTGTCACTTCAACTTGTAACAGGTTTATTGGTTCCCCCATGCCGTGCCGCGGTTCTTGCCACTGAATCGGAAGGCTCAAAAAGAGCATATTAGGCGGCTTAATAAAATAGAAGATAGTGATAGTCATAGTGGGGGAAAAGCGTGTCATCACTGAGACGGCAGCGGCAGCGGCATCCGGCATCCGGCATAAGTGACTCACTCACTGATCACATCAAATCACATCACACTCGACTGTTGAACGAATGTCGAACCTCGAACCTCGAACGTCAATCGAATGTCGAATCGGAATGTGAGATGAAAGCATGAAACATAAAGCATATTCGATAATGATGTATGAGCTGAACTGACTGCTGGACTTTAGGTTCAGGGTTATTATTATGGGCTCTGATAGCCCCTAGCCTGACCCGTCTCTGATCGGAACCGTGACTCCGCTAGTAGCTAGGATGACAGTACAGTAGTACTGTACTGTCAGTCATCACTTCGTATTATCCGGGTTTCCGAGATGCATGATAAAAAGCACTCGGCCGGACTGATTAGGGGAGCTTAGCCAGTTTGTTTTACCCGAGCGGAACACCTGTTCTCGCAGGTTATGGGCCCACCACGCTTCCACTGCGCACATTCTCAAAACTTGCAGCAAATCAGCCTACGTATCCGCCGGCACTCATCCCATATACCCGCCAATCAGCAGCCCATATACCCGCCAATCAGCAGCCCATATAACTGGCTGATAAATCAGCCCTAGGGGAATTCAAGCGGATATGCTATTGTGCAAAAACTTCAAGTACATGATTTGATACCTCTCGCTATCACGTTTCCCAAGTAGATATGACCACCTGTCATGAGTGTGGTGAAAACTGATAGCTATAATAGCAATAATAGCAACCACGACAACAACCTGCGCATTGTGACGTTCAAGTTTGTAATCATGGCATACATAAAGGATGACTTTTGAAGAGGGGGAGGGGGGGATCAAGTCAATAAAGTAAGCACAATAAAGTGGTACCTTTGGTATCGGCTTTTCGCTTTCTTGAGTCCAGACTGTGCCAGCTTGAGGCTTCGTCTCAGAGTCCGAACTTCACAAGCTAACTTCGACCGCTCCTGGAAACGCAAGTTTACCTTGCGCTGCGTTCGTTCCATCATCACGAAGTCCAAACGAACACACGCACACACACACCCATGGTACAATTGTGTTAGCTTGCGTTGCGTTTTGGAATAACTTATCTATAGGGGTCCAACATCGATCTGCAAAAAAGCGTTTGCCTAAAAGTTCTATGCAGCTGCAAGTTCAAATTGGGATAAGAAAAAGCGGGTAACGAGCAGGACTTACTTCATTCTTACCGGCTGCGGGATGTTGGGAAGGCTGTAAACCCTCATCCCCCACTGGCGCAAGTATCGGGGCCTCGTTGGTCTCAGAAGGCGGGGCATCGGGAACAACAGCTGCGGGGGGGTTCTGGCGACACTTGGCGCAAATCACTTTGGAGTCGGGTTTCACGCAAGCCCATTGCAGTTGCGCGTACGTGCACTTTCGAAATGCAGTTTTGGTTTCCCTGGAACCACAGGTTCGGCAGAATCTGGGCATAGTGAGTGCGATTACTCTTCAACTCTTCAACGGTGGGACGTGTTGCCATGCAGACTTCGGAACTGGTTAACGGAATGAACGAGGAGTAAGACCGGCTTTCACAAATGGAGAGGCTATCACAGTTGAAGAGAGGCGGCGGCGGCTTCACGGGTTCACCTGTAGCTTGCCGAATTCGCGCCTCAAAACATCAACGTAGCTCGTGGAAATTCCGAGGAAATTGTTTTCTCCGAGAACAGGAGCTCAATTAACAAAGAGAGTGTTCCGGTCGGTATGTCCGGATGAGAAACGTCTCGCGTCGGTCCTCCCCGCGATGACCCAACCAAGTCCCGGACGCATCGAGATTCTGAATCCAGAATTACGCTGGTGGTTTGGGACATTCGCTCCATCTCCACTCCTCCCGCAAGTCTATTCTTAGAACAAAAAGGAATGAACGCTTCCACAGCGAAGAAAACTAGGACGGGAAAATCAGAAACATCGAACGACTGCGATCGCGATTTGCCATCGTGGACCATTTTTAACCGTTCCCGATTTATAGCTCCGTTGCTAAAAATCGGCCTGTTTTCCGTCATAATTTCAAATGACCGTTTGTATGTCACATCTGATTTCAGACTGAAACATCAAACAAATTTATCTATTAATATTTCATATGCGTTTTAAATTACTGTATGAGTACTGTATGTCTATGTGTATAATTAATAATAGTATTCGCAATTCCGATGCGCATGTCCCGAGAAGTGCAGAGTCCGACCGACGCGCAAGCGCAAGGCGAAGGAACCGAGAAACGCAAACGGAAAGAAAAGGGGCAGACGAGAGAAAGCCCTGCGCTGGGATTGAATAACAAAAAGTTCAGCTCAACCTCATCCTAGAGTGAACAGTGATGCACACGTGGGTCCCGTTGTGACTCCCACGGTTTCATCTGTGATCAATACTAGACGAGTATCTAGAGGAAAAGGCGGCCTATCTTGTCTTCCAATCGTCTTGCAAGATGCAATCCTTTGCCGAACTTAAAAAGCGACTTTCAAGCGACCGCACAGCCAAGCTAAGGTTGGATAGTAAGGCTGCCACGCTGCAACACAGAGTTGTAGCAGCAAGTCGAAATGTGCAGCAACTCCAGGATGAGGTGAATCGTGCGACTGCTGTGTTCCACCCACTCTTCTGGCGTGTTGACATTTGTTGTTTCATAGCATACACAACTTCCAACCATTATTTGAGTGTTTGTCGTGAGCAGATAGAAGTACTGCGCGTGGAACTGAACGAAACCGTGGAGGCGATTCATGAGAAAGAAACTCAAGGGCAAAAGTTAGTGGAGGTGACCTCCCGGTTTTCCGCCGCTCCTGTCTCTGAACCGTCTGTCTCGTCTCCGACAGAATCCCTTGACGTGATATTTGATTTTCATTTCCTGCACCACAGGTCGTCAAGTTGATGGAACAGGAACTACGGACTGCGGAGGCCATGCGGCTCCGCGCCGAAGAGAGCTCCCGGCTACAGAAGGCCGAGTGCCAGGCAGTTCAGGTATGGGCTTAGAGAATGCTCTCTTTCTCGGCTTCTCTGCGCTCCGCTTATCAGTTATCACAAACGTCTTATGCAACTGGTGACTTTACTTCGCAGACACAACTAAAACGGGTAACGAAGGAACTGGCGGAGAAGGATGCCATACTTGCAGGTATTCAGTATGTTCCTGTGCACCTAAGGCGTATACGTATAGTCCTCAGGCTCCTAGATAATGGACGCTGCCCTTTGTTTTATGCTGAATAATGCATGATTCCATCCAGAACTATCTAGATACTTCCTCCAACATAAGTTCAGAGTTATGCAAACCCTTCGAGCTTTCCTGTGATATCGAAGTTCTTTTTCCTGACTTGAACAAGAAAACTCACCCCTGTCTTCAGAAGCGAGGGAGAAGAGCCTTCAGGAAAGAGGCTCTGAAGCGCTTGACGGTAGGTGTTTTTCTTCACTTGAGCTTCAGAGACACCACTTCAAATACTTCACCGCTGCACTTTCTTCTTCTTCGTTGAGCTCGTTTCCTGCAATACTAAACCATCTCGCTATGTGGATGCCTCTGCTTCGAAGCAGTCTCCAGTCGGAGTGATGCTCTTGCGTGCAATGCGACTCCTCTTCCTGCCACAATACTACCTTCTGTAGGTCTGCCCAGTCACTTTTGCGATACCGTGATGTTCTGAGCCCAACGCGTCCTTTGCTTCAGGCGCTCTCGAGTTTGCTTCAAGCCCATATGCCGACTCTCCCCTGACACTTGCTATGCAAAGTGGACGAGATCAAGTCTTGACACCACCATCCGCCACAAGTAGGTTTCTTTTTCCTTGTGACCCTCACCTTGTCCTGACTTGATTCTACTTGAGTTTTCTTACTAACGTATGGCGTTACCAGGTGTAAGTGAGGTCGCCAGGGATCAGCACTCCGCGCCGGGGATCGCCGCACTCTCCTCAGCAACTTCTGAGAGTCCAACCGAAGAATCCGAAAACCGTGGTTGTGTCCTTGAGCCTGACTGGCGGCTCAAAGGGGCTTCCGAGGCGGACTCCCCATTTACGTCTCAAACGTCTCAGGCATCAGCGCCGACAGCCCATTCGGGACTCGAGGCCACATCTGGTGAAGACAACGTGGCAAATTCAAGGCGAGAGGAGGTGGCCAGCGAGCTTGTCGCGAGGCTGGAGAGGGCGGACTCGACGCTGTCGCCCCTGGGAGCGCTCCGGTCCAGCTTAAGTCCGGACTCGGAGAAGGGTGAAGCCATCACAGATGACCAGGAAACCTATGACACTGCAGAGACTTCGCAGTTTGATTGCGTCGGACACGACGGTAGGTACGACCCTTGTGTCCCTTTGCTCTCACTCCCGTCCGGTACTTCCTGCCCGTCCCCTGTTCGCTTCCGATCAGTATCTTTTCGCTTTTGCCATCCCTGCCTTGAAACTGAAAACACGGACAGAGTGCTGCATACTGCCGGGTGGTAGACACGCTCACGCTCTGATTATTATTCTGGGACACGTGCAGTGGTGCAGCAGTTGTGACTGCGATGACCCTTTCTGTGATCTTCTCCAGGTAGCTCCTTCCGAGGTCTCCCCTCAGACGGATTCGGCGGGCGGCTGGTCGATGAGCGGCGTGCGGAAACAGTGGATGCGGAGCCCTCAGGATCGTACTCCGCATTTCGCTGCTCTCCCCCGTCCACTGGAATTCACTTTAATGAAATGTACGCAGACGAGGGTACGTACAGTCCTACCCACCAGAATTTTCGAAATATGTCTGCAGCTGAGGCTGCGGCGTCCGCGGAGAAGGCAGTGCACGCGGCTGTTGCAGCTCTTGGAGATTTACGAAAAGGTTCCGGCGATTTGCGAGAAGAGTTTGCGGAGACGCTAACCCGCTCGACGCCTAGCCCTGGAGGACGAGGGAGGAGCTCGTCACCTCGTCTCAGAATAGCCGATACAGCACCACAGCAGCGGGAGGAGAATGACGAGGAGGGCGACAAGGAGACTCCCAGAGACTCGCCCTGCGAAGAGCGCCCTTCGCCGACATATGAGGAGGAGCAGGAGAACCACCAGCCAATACCAGATGCGAACGAGACGGCACAAGAAAAAGAGACTGAGCTGGCGCCGCCTGGCAAGTGTGTGCTTCTCACTCCTCTCTTCCTTTCTCTCCACCATGCACTTTCTCCAAGAATGCATGTCGGAAGTCTTTCAAGTCTTCATCGAATACGAAGGCCTGCTCTATTAGGGATAGCATAGTACAAAACGCTATTTATGTCCTATTTCACTGGATAATGAATCATCACTGGATTGCGTTGGGACACTGATCCGGGGTTTAGGGCGCGTGCTGGCCCGGGCAGACGAGTGGCTTTCGGAGCTTCGAAGGCGCCGAGCTCTGACTGTGGTGGGACAACGAACGGCCGAGCTCGAGTTCCGCTGTCGGCGGGGCAGAAGTCTGACCGCACCTTCTCCCGTGCATTCACTTCGGCCTTCAACCCTAAGACCGGTGCTCAGCCTCTGACGCCGAAGTTTAATCCAGGCGCAAATTCTGTAACGAGCACACCGATTCATGCATCGCAGAAGTTCACCAGCAGCTTTGGCAGTGCGCCTCGTCTTGGCTCAACCAAGGCAGGCACTGGCACCGGTGGGAGCACAGGGGGCGGCAGCAAGAATCGAACATCAAGTTTGCCGAGGTCCTGCGTTTCAATACAGTATCCCACGGGTATGCGCACCTTGCGACTTTTGCCACAAGTTTCTTGCACCACCTTATGTGCCTCCAGTCATCTTTGACTCTGTGTTTCTCTTTTGACCCCGTGCGCCTCTATCGGCCTTCGGACATGTTTTTCTCTCTTCACCTTTTAACCTTGCTTTCATCACGTCACCCTGCATACATCCTTTGCTGCTCTAGCTGCATGTTTCTTGTGCTACCCTAAGTGTCTCTATGCTTCTATTGCTGTGTGTTTTTCTCGCCACCCTTTTGCATATACCATCCTGTGGTCTCTCTGCCTCTGATCTCTAGATGTTGTTTTTCGACTTTGCTATGTTGTGGATGATGAATATTCCATCTGCTTCCCAACTCCTCTATTCTGTGTATAGGGCATCTTGTGCAAGCCACAGGAAGTTCCCGGCCACATGGTTCTATGTGCTGACTGTGGTGCGGGGAATGTTTCAGGACGGCAGCTTGAGGTCACAACCATGGAAGAGGTGATACGGCGGGGAGGCAACGAAAGCCCAGTCATGACTAGAATGGGATCCTTATAGCAGCAACATAATGTGCAATTAAATCAAGGCCTTACGAGGCATGCTCAGTGAGAATATCTTGAAGCATGGATGCTTATGTGTTGGAAGAATAAGGGTGTAGAAGTACAAACAATCAATTGTGAGTGATTAGATGCAAATTATGAAGATAATGCAAGCCTGTAGAAACTAAAGCTGCAACCAGTGTCATTACTTCGGGGCAGGTAAAGTTTACATTATTTCCATTAATAGAATATACATACATAGAAGGGTTGCCCTGCAAATTCATGTAGGTTGCTCACAGTTGGCCCTTCAAAATGTTTGATATGGTATGGCATTTGGTATGTGTGCGCACTGTAATCATGTTTACTGCTGAACTGGTCCATCTATGCCTCTCCCGCTCAGCCCTACTTCCATTGCAAAATCGGTATGAGCTTTGAGGCGGCAGATTGCACTTCTTCCTCCTCATCTACATGCCAACGCTGCACAGTTCGCATAGGAAACCACAGTTCATAATCATTCCAAGGTGTGTTTGGAACCACATCCTCTTCCCCCGCGCAAGGTCCGTGCAGGTTTTAGGAGCCCGGACGCGACACGTTAGAGGGGTCATTGGGCATGCGTCAAGTCAGTGGCTCGACGCATGCCCAGCAGGGAAGCATAATGCACATGTGTGATATGCTGCTCACGCATATCACACATGTATATATATATATATATATACAATATAGGTATCAGAAACTTTATGGTAAGGTTCACATCTCAAAATGGAAAGGTCAAAGGCACAGCAAACAAACAAACTCATCCAAATGCTAACACTGCCACCTAGATAAACTTCATGCGCAGATTCACAACGGTCACCCATGCTGGTAATCATGACTAGCTCTGCAAGCAATTCCGAAGCCCTGCGAGCCGTGCAAGGCAACCACTATCCGCTGCAACCAATAGCTCGAAAAGCTCCGCGTGCTCCATGTTACATCCTCCTCATCCTGAAACAATCGGTCTTGCCTGCGCTGTACACAACTGTCGAAGAACTTCCGCGCCGATTTCCCAAACCTCCAAAAGACTCCATAGCAAAAGGCAACGCAACGCCCGACGTCAACTTTTCCGGGCGACACAACGCCCGACGTCCCCCACCCCTCCGAGCGAAATATTTATATTCCGAGGGGGGAGGGAGGGGGGTTAAGGAGTGAGGGTTCGCGATGAGGAATGTGATATATGGATGGGGGTGTCTTGGGGGGGTGATCCGGTGTCCAGGGGGAGGGGGACTCCGCGGGTGAATGAGGGGTGTCGAGGGGTGGGGGGCAGTTCGGCCGTCGCAGGTCGGAACAACTAAATCGATATGTTATTAAATCATTAATAATCATATATACGAAAAATAAAAAGTACTACTTTCAATGTATCATATACCGGTACGTATGTATATAAACGCACTCGCGACTGTGGCGATAGCCGACTTCTCCGATGAAAAAAAAATTATCCATCAAAAGTTTTAAACAGATATATTTCGGTGGCTGGTGGCTATCAGCACGGCTGACGCGGAGAGCTTATGACACTTTCTGAGATTATATACCCGGGACTCTGAGCATCTTGTCATAATCTACTTTCATAATTTGCTCCAGTGGCGCTTCCTCGCTGTTGTGATACATCATGCACTAGTTGGGAAACGCGCAAATGCCAGCAGCTGCGGGCTGTTGCGATTGACTGAAAATGCCCGCCACAGGCGATTAAAAAAAATGGGAATATTCCTTACAACATCCGCGCGATTCTTATTGCTGAGAAATTTAACATCAGTACAGATGAGGAATAATCTTACTTTGCCCTGCTCCGGGACCCTGAATCACCAAACAGGGCCCTTCTTGAAATCACTTTACATCCCTGAAATTACGGTACCTTTCTAGGCCCTCCAGGCCCTTAAAATCACCGTTGCGCTGGGGCCTTAACTCACCATCCTTGCCCCGGGCCTCTCAGGACCTTCGGGCAAAATCCCTTGTTTTCACGGCCAAATCCCTGATTTCTCGGCGGCTGCAATGTAGCCGCCGACAAGCATTTTTTCATACTAGGTATCATGCGTCGGTAATTCAGGCTGAAAACACTCGCAGCAACTCTATTACAATACCCGTCCCATATCGCCGTGCGCGAGCCAAATATTTAGCCAAGCTGGTGGACGGAGGTCGGACGAATGCTCAATGCAAAAATGCCGTCAGCTGAGAATCTAGCTGTCTTCTTCACAAATTCACTGTCAGTAGATCACTTTTTGATGCTCCAGGCAATTGTGCTGCGCTACTTCAAGCCTCGGAGCATGGAGGCGTAGAAAATGCCTGACTGTGACAGTTGCAACAAACACGAAATGGGGGAATGAGGGAATTGCTCAATGAGTGAATGAGAGATTTCCAAAGTGAAAATATACAAATCCGGACTCGTCATAATATTTACAAGTAAAAATACAAGTTGTTGTCTTTTTCAAGGAATAATATGACCTCCTCGGACACACATGCTGACACATCCGATAAAAAACAAACAAAAAAACGATTCTTGTAAAAACCAAGTGCCACGCCAGACGCGTCATAAATTTATCTTCGACATATCTTTAAAAAAAATTCATTCAAAAGATAAAACATATTTTTCAGCAAATACTTCGACCGTGAACGTGCACGCTCGCGCGTGCACCAGAACTTCACCACAGAAACGTACACGCCAAATATCCCCCAAAAAATTGGGTTAAGAGTTGAGTTGAAAGATACTTTTCAGCAAATTACTTAATAGCGAACGTACACGCGCGTGTGCCCCCGAACTTCGAAACATAAAAGTCCTAGCCAAAATTCTCCAATAAGCTTTCAGGCAAAAGTTAAAAGCTACGTTTCAGCAAATATAATTCAACCGCGATCGTAAACGTGCCCATGCACCCGAATTTAAAACAGAAAAGTCCTTACAATACAATGTTTTTACTCCACATTTTGCAAGCTTTCTAGAATGATACTCTGAATAACAATTGCTCTTAACGTGTCCTGTTTTCCCTACTTTTTTCAAGCATGAAAATACATTTTCCAGAACTCCATTTTTTAAAAACAAATTACCCCCAAAATTGGGTATCCCTTAATATCCCTTAATTATCCACACACTGAACAGCATGGGACGCGCCAACGCACAAAGGCAGCCCCCCACCATCCTCGTCACAAATAAGGTAAGCACGCAAGAACAGGGCGCCGCTGACATATGACTTATATCAAAATTAACATATACACATAGTTTTTGCTTACAACCGTGTATAGAAATTTGTATCTCCCTCTCCTTGTCCGTATATACACAAACCCCTCTACATTTTATATTTGCTGAGATTTGTGGTCCTCCATAACAGCATCGACTGCAACGTCTGTGCTTGACGTGTCTTCAACCGCTGAAGACGGAACTTCAACTGAAGTTTCTGCATTGGCACTGCCCATCATCTTTGACCCCCATCGAGTAGACTGGCCCCATTGAGTGGCTTTGCCCCACCAAGCTCCCGCAGCTGATGATGCTTTGCTCGCAGCCTCCTGCTTAAAGAAAGAAAACAAAATCACCACCAGCCTTCGATACCATGCCCTTCAACTCAACAAGTCTTTATAAAAAAGCTGCTGTGCCATGTGCCTAAGATTGCAACAACCATATACAAGTATAAATGATGCCATCCTAAGCAGACCGCTAGGTGGAAAATGAGCCTGACGAGTGCATGGCGGAGTCCTCGCACTAAGAAACCACAATCCAGTTGGCACTTTCTTCGTCATACAACAGAAGCATCAAATCAACTGCCCTCACAGATGCTGGTATGCAACTTTCCAGCAACAGGCACTTCCACATTACCTTCGCTCTGACGGAGGCCGCAGCGAGCTGCTCTTTGGCCTCTGCTGCTTGCTGTGCCATTGCCTTATTCGCCTCTGCAGCCTGCATGGACGCCCCTCCTCCAGCTCCGCAGGTATCTTATCTGCACCATTCTCCGCCATCTTAATGGTGTTTCGCTTCTATCTCAAGGCCGGCCTACAATGCCCCTTCGTATCTCCAAATTGGCTCATGTATACTCCTCTCCTCGTCCCCCCCCCCTAAGACACCGAAGTGTGCAACACAGCTGTCCTCACCATCACCCATCACCCCAGACTTTCTACCCCTGTGGCAACCTCCACCTATACTCACCCCCTCCACGATCACTTACAACCCTTAACCCCCCCCCCATCGCCCAACAAACCTCTCCCCCCAACACAGCCCTCCCACTCCCTACTATCTTCACAAATCCACCTCAATGGGGGCAATGCGATGTGGGGGCACCTTAACGCCGGCCGAAGCAGAAGCTTCTCGCATGGCCGAGCCTGAGCGGCTGAACGCCTCCCGCGTACTTAGAGCAGCGTTCCCAGCACCTTCGCTTAATTTCATTCCGAGAGTTTTCTCAGGCTGCACCCGCCAACCAGCTCGAGGTCATTTCGATCCTTCCCAACTTTACGGATTTGAATGGGTAATGCTCAGCCATCGTGCGGCTTGCCTCGAGCTGCACATCGACAGCTCAGCCTTCGTGCGGCTTGCCTCGAGCTGCACACCGACAGCTCAGCCATCGTACGGCTTGCCTCGAGCTGCACACCGACAGCTCAGCCATCGTGCGGCTTGCCTCGAGCTGCACACCGACAGCTCAGCCATCGTGGAGCTGAACGCGAGGTGCCTCACTCAACGCAGCTCGGCCATCGCGCGGCTTACCTCCAGGTCCCCACTTGCAACAAGCGATTCCACTTTCTCCATCCTCTCTCTGCAAACCAGGGCCAAAACCTTCCCAATGCTGTTAGCAGCGCACTCAAGGGGAACTTTAGGGGACCCCTGCATAGACCATGTAGGGTACTCCTGCACAGACTCGGCGGAGATTCCCTTTGGAGACTCGTGCCATGCAGCAAACAGGTGCGCGCCGTGCATTGGCATTGGACCCCGCGCGCCAGCCTGGCACAGGTACACCGCAGAGCCGGCAGAAACTGCTCCATGGTGAGCACCACACCGCAAGTACACCGTGGAGCTCAAACTGCTGTCAAATCTACGGTGAGGATACTGTGGAGCTCAATCTGCTGTCAAATCTACGGTGAGGACACTGTGGAGCTCAATCTGCTGTCAAATCTACACTGAGGATACTGTGGAGCTCAATCTGCTGTCAAATCTACGGTGAGGATACTGTGCAGCTCAATCTGCTGTCAAATCTACACTGAGGATACTGTGGAGCTCAATCTGCTGCCAAATCTACACTGAGGATACTGTGGAGCTCAATCTGCTGTGAAATCTACGGTGAGGATACTGTGGAACTCAATCTGCTGTCAAATCTACGGTGAGGATACTGTGAGCTCAATCTGCTGTCAAATCTACGGTGAGGACACTGTGGAGCTAAATCTGCTGTCAAATCTACAGTGAGGATACTGTGGAGCTCAATCTGCTGTCAAATCTACAGTGAGGATACTGTGGAGCTCAATCTGCTGTCAAATCTACAGTGAGGATACTGTGGAACTCAATCTGCTGTCAAATCTACAGTGATGATACTGTGGAGCTCAATCTGCTGTCAAATCTACAGTGAGGATACTGTGGAGCTCAATCTGCTGTCAAATCTACAGTGAGGATACTGTGGAACTCAATCTGCTGTCAAATCTACAGTGAGGATACTGTGGAGCTCAATCTGCTGTCAAATCTACAGTGAGGATACTGTGGAACCCAATCTGCTGTCAAATCTACAGTGAGGATACTGTGGAGCTCAATCTGCTGTCAAATCTACAGTGAGGATACTGTGAAGCTCAATCTCTGGTCAACTGCAGCGCGACGATGCCGTGGCCATCGTCAGATCTATGATACGAACACTGCCGAGCGCCGCTCCTGCAGCGAGGCCGACGGCAGGGCTAGGGCAAGGCCTGCTCGGGATGGGGCGATCATCGGAGTGTGGCCCAGGGCCAGGCGCGCACTTGAGGAAGCACGCCTTTGCCTTTCGCCCGGCCGCTGTGGTCAGCACTCCGTCGGTCCCCCCGCTGACGACTCCTCCAACCTGCGCCTCAACCTCGGACCCAGCCTCACCCCCCGATGACGTCTCCACCAACCTGCGCCTCAACCTCGGACCCAGCCTCACCCCCCGCTGACGACTCCTCCAACCTGCGCCTCAACCTCGGTCCCCGCCGCTGACGACTCCTCCAACCTGCGCCTCAACCTTGGGCCTGGCCTCATCCCATGCGAGGCCTCTGCCAAGGCCTCTCGGAATTGTCAAGCAATTAGCCTCACCAACTGGGTTCGCTAGATGGAATCAGCCGAATGCAGGGCGGCTGCACCAGTCAACGAGATCGACGCCGGCGTGCTCACTTGACAACTTAACCAAGCTCAAGGCAGATCTCGGAACAAACCAGTGAGGGGAGGATCCAGACGGGAATGTGAGCTCGAGGGCGAGAGAGCAGGGGGAAGGCGAAACGTGAGCGGTGCCGCACCAGTGGAATGACCTCCGCGAGGTAGGCCGTGGAGTTGAGGGCAGAGCGGACCGACATCGGCACGCACAGTGTGATCTCCCTGGATGCAGCCGGAGAAGACCGCGTGGCCGAGCTCACCACTCAGTACTCGCCCTCAGATGCATGCTACAAGCACTCGCCGTCAGTGGCATATTGCGAAGGACTTTCGCTCTTCGATCCAGGATGTGGCGAACCGAGTCAGTCCCTCACAAAACAATCCATCACGAGGGACTGGGGAACTGAGGCTCTAATGCTCCGGGACTGAGGTAAAGTTCTAATGCTCCGGGGCTGAGGTAAAGTTCTAATGCTCCGGGACTGAGGTAAAGTTCTAATGCTCCGGGGCTGAGGTAAAGTTCTAATGCTCCGGGACTGAGGTAAAGTTCTAATGCTCCGGGGCTGAGGTAAAGTTCTAATGCTCTGGGACTGAGGTAAAGTTCGAATGCTCTGGGACTGAGGTAAAGTTCTAATGCTCCGGATCAGCATATTGCAGGATTGTAGCCCATATCCGAGACGCGCGAGGCCTCGCTTGCTGCAGACCCATGAGACTCGATGAAGGCTCCTCTGAGGCTAGGGTGGGTGACAGTTGTCAACCATCGAAACCCTTAAAAGGAGCTACACTTCACATCCTCGACTGCCCGCAGCGCGGGGGAGGCCGAGCAGTGTCCGCGGTGTGAGACCAGGCCAAAGGCAGTGATCCGGGGAGGGCCTCACCGGTACAGTGCCAGAAGATACGCCTGCTGTGCCAGGGCGGCATTGTCCTCCTGGGCGCCGCATCAGCGCAAAGCAGGTGAGCTGGTCAGCGCCCTGGCGCTCGGACGGGAAAGCCAAAGCCGCGCATTGATGACAGGTCCCTCGCCTCCTCTCCTCAGCCACGAGGGGATACCTCCGCTACGCCCACACTCGTTCTGCCTTCACTTGCCCAGAAACGCCGACAAGGGCCGAGTGCCCGACTGCTCTCACTTCCAAGGGTTCGAATACATCGGCAGAGCCAAGATACAGGTACCCACACCAGACTAAAGTTTACGTCATCTCCCGGTGATGCCCCGCTGCCTCCCGGCACCAAAAGATGCCAAGTCCCCGCTGGCTCCCCGCGGCATCCTGAAAGGCCGACACGTGGCATCCTGAAAGGCCGACACGTGGCCTGCCAGGAGGGAACATGCCAAACCGCGACTCTGGGACAAACAGCAAAGTAGTGGCATCCACACACACAGCTGCCAATAGATGAAAGCACAGCCATGCTACCACCTACCACGAAGGATGGTATATCCACAACATGGTCAACCAAAAAAAGGTAGCATAGCCGTGATACTATTCATCAGCAATGATTCTATAGCCATGATACTACCAAACCCACATGATAGCATAGCCATGGCATGTGCAACCGCACGGCCATGATAATACCAACCGCAGCTGATAGCATAGCCATGGCATGGCGGCCAAACAAGGAACGAACGTGTGGCTGCGGAAACACCAATCCCAGATGATAGCATAGCCATGGTATTCATATCCGCAGATGTCATTATTTCCATGATATAGCGAACCGCCGATGATAGCAGAGCCATGCCATTCCTAACTGCAAGTGGTAGCATAGCTATGATACTACTAATGCGAATGATAACATAGCCATGTTATTGCCTTCTACATGATTGCAGCATAGCCCACTGGATGGCCAACCGCAGATAATAGCATGGCCATGCTATAACGAAATACAGATGACATTAACATAACTATGATATGCCTCATCACATGACATAACCAACCATGATAGCATAGCCGGGATACTACCAGGCATATTTGACAACTTAGCCATGATATCACGTGCCGCATATGACATATAGCATAGCCATGACATGGCCAACCACAGATGATAGCATAGCCATGATATGGCCAACCACAGATAATAGCATAGCCATGATATCCTCCACCGCATATGATAATAGAGCCATGGCACTACCTAACACACCCATAACGGCACAGCCAGGTCACGGCCGACCGCGCGTGCCATGTGAGCCAATGGGCCAGCTGCCTGCATGTGTCAGGCCCGGCCAAGCATTGCCCCCATCTGCAGCCCTCGCGTGCGCACCTGGCTCGAGGCCTCCCCACCGCCTTGTGCTTCCACCCACCACGTGTAGGCCTGCATGCCAACCGTACCAGATCAGCGCAATAATCGGCGTCCTCTCTGCGCATGCTCCACCGAGCGCCACGCCACTGCCTTTTTCTAGCCTCACCAAAGGTCTTACTTTGCCACCATTTCCCTCGGCCTCGCATTGTTCACTTGCTGACAGGGGATTACGCCACGTAAGTCCGCAGTACTCCACCATCCTTCACGATTGGCTCTCGCGGGAATGCTGCCGGAGTGTCTCCGGGGACACTGATCCATGCGAGCTACACGAGCGTTTATCCTCCGTTCACCTTGTGGGCGGTCAACAATGCGCGGCGTCGGGGGCCAGACTTAGTCCAGCCCGCAGCAACGATTTGCTCCAGGTCATCCTCCTTCTCTTCCGCCTTGATGTCGGCCTTTGCCTTCTCGTCAAAGTTCGTCGTCTCTTTATCCAGCTCCGTCTCTTGCTGGCCCTGCAGCAAACCGCGTCGTAGCGGACTTCACACAGGCACCCACCTGACCAAGACAGCCCAGCGGTGGGCTTTGCACAGGCACACCGGCGGGACTCACAGAGGCGTCCGTGATGCCGGTCTCAGCCATCTGGCGAATGCGGTCCAGCATCCCCACCTCCTCCTCCTCCTCCGGCGGATTCTGAATCATCTCCATCGCCGGTATCTGCAAGCGCACCCCCACACCACGGGTTCGACATGGGACGAGGCTATACACACAACCTCTTAAATATATATATCTGCTACCATATATATGCTTCTAAATAAGAAAGTATATATATACATACATGAATATATTAATAAAGTATATATATATATATATACGAAGTATACATACACATACATATACGACCGGTGGGAGGATCGTCTCCTCTGGGCATCAGCTGTGCAATAGCCCTCCATCGGCACACAGCGCCCAGGCAGCTCAAAGGCGGCAACGCGCAGTCACTTCTTTCCCACACGCTCACGGCCCGCGCGCCCTCCCAGACAATCTATGCAGCAAGCCAACCATGGTGGCCGCTGTTCTCCCACAACCCGCGGCTCTGCCCACTGCTGCACACCTTATGACACCCCTCGGGGCGCCTGTCACCCTGCGTAGACCAGCACATTCTTTTGAACCACCTTCTGGTGTCTCTTGTGCCGTGGCCTATGGAGGCTGCCGGCCAGCCACGGGCTCCAGGCGAGCCGTCATACAGGGCCGCATGACTGCCGCAAAGGCATCGCCTATGTCTGTGGAGAGCCGCCGGATCACCTCACGCGTGTCACCTGTGCCCTCGGGAGACGTCGTAAGGGGGGCTTCGAGCGGGCCAACACACCTCCGGATGAGTCGCCTGCATGGGCTGCCCCCCGTACGTGCACATCAGAACAGCGCTGACCCTACCATGCCCCTCCCACCCGCGTTCCATGAGTCGCCGCATGCCCGATGCACAACACCATCAAACTAGCAACCCCAACGCCTGCTGGCATGCCCCCCAGTGGCTCACGGTCGATGGATGGGACCCGTTGGTCCATGGTTATGTCATGAATGCAGTCACACCACACAGCATCGACACCCCATGTTTAAAATGAAAACATGCGGGCACCTAAGTGCTCCCCGCAAAAATCAGGGGAAAACACAGAACGTGGACTTCACCACCCTCTGTCTCTCCTTGCAGCAAAGGCAGACGAATCCACCGAGCTCTCCAAGAGGCAGTGCCTGCCAGAATGGCACCACAGGGACAACCGCCTCCCAAAACCCACTTCCATCCGGCGGCCGTCCCCGTTCACTGCGACGCGCCCGTACCTCGCATCTGGGTCAAGGAACTCTCTCACACAGATGAAGCGGAACTCTCGACACAAGGACTTGAATCAGAAGCGGCGGCCGGCTTATGAGCTGGCAGCATTGGAGCGCTGCCAAGCTGGCCATCATGTGCCACCACGCGGGTTTCGGCCCTCTGAAGGCCACAACATTTTGAGGCATGCGGCGTCCTAGACCTGAGTTCAGAGTATACGCAAAGCACCGTGAGGGTTTTTGCAGCATCCATGGGCCAAACTTCGACCTTCGAGACCTCCGAGGCACGGCCCTCCACGGGGGGCTGTACTGGCACCTCCACAGGGAGAGCCGGGCCGCTATGCAACAGGCCTTTAGGGTGCTACACAAAACGCGGGGTGAGTCAAACAGCAGGCTACAGGATCGTACGTGATGGTCGCCGGAGCATGAAGATCGTAACCTCCACCGTACGCCATGGCCAGGCACAGCCGAAATCGAACGCAGTATGCCGCAGCAAGCGCCGTTGGCACAGCCACCGGGAATGTGACAAATCCGCCCAGCCCTGTAACATCCACCATTTCACAGCCATGGGACTGTGACAAATCTGCTCAGCCCTGTAACATCCACCATTTCACAGCCATGGGACTGTGACAAATCTGTCCAGCCGTGTAATGGCCGCATCGTTCCACCGCCAGACGCAGCCGCCACTCCTACACGCTCCTCCCTCCCAGGCTCATCACAATAGTCGCAGTCAATCCCCTGTGCACCGCTTCTGTTCAACAGGGCGCGCCCCCCAAACACACCCTCGACAAGCTAATTGCCTATGCACCCGCCTTGGGCTGTGCCTATGCGCCCGCCTTGGGCTCGCAGCGGACAACAGGTGGTGCGCCCGCCTTGGGCTCGCAGCGGACAACAGGTGGTGCGCCCGCCTTGCTAAGCGCTCTGCTCACTCCGCACGCCTGCTCCCTCCGACCTCCTCAGCACCGGCCCTCGCAGCGCTCTGCAGACAAGCAGGTGCACGCACCCGTCACAAACCCCGTCGTAAACGTCGTTGCAGTCTGAGTCATGATCATCGAGTCCGCCTTCCTCTGTGAGACCAGCCGCCCAGCCCCCCCTCCGCATGGCGTCTCATCGTCTGGCTGTGTTGGGAGGCCCTGTATATATGAGAGCTAAAGCACCATTAAATTGTCCATTCCCAATCAGGGAAAATTTGAGACAGTTGAGAATGATGCCGTGGAGGGAGGGAAGGGGGAAAGGGGGGAGAGGGAGCAAAAGGGAGGGAAGGGGAAAGGGGGAAAGGAGGGAGAGGGAGCAAACGGGAGGGAAGGGAAAGGGGGAGAGGGAGCAAATGGGAGGGAAGGGGGAAAGAGGAGAAGGAGGAGGAGGAGCTAACATAACATTGTCGGAGTGTCCAAGTCATCCTACAACAGGAAAGTGTCCATACACCCTTTATTTGAGCAATGAGAAACCTTGTCCAAATGTACACATTGCTTAGAAGCAGCCAAGTGCCACGAAGTCGCGATATTTGGCAAATGATAAAAGGGGAGGGGGCAAGGAAAGGGATCGGGTCGGGAAGGGAATCGGGAGCAGGAGGGAGAAAGAAAGCGTGGAGTGGGGAAAAAAAGGGGGATGATGTGTCCAACCGGAATGATATCACATGTACATGAAAGGAATCAGTGTGTAGGGAAATGAATCAATAAATTAGAAGATCAAATAGCGCTTCTCTTAAAAGCAAAGAACAAAAAATAGAATGTTGTGATTTGAATTGTGACTCGTAGCTGCATATTGCAAATGAGAGATTCCGTGCATATACCTTTAGCGCGTGGGTGAGGCCTTTACACAAATGCATGGCATTGTGACATGGCAAGGTTAGCATGGACTGTGAAGGATTTACCGAGAGGGCATTGAGTGGGCAGTCAATTAAGGACTCTCCCATGGCCGCCGCACTCTGCAGACCCGCTCCACCTGGATCACGCCCCTTCCACCTCCCCATCACCACCACTCTACAGACCCGCTCCACCTGGATCACGCCCCCTTCCACCTCCCCATCACCACCACTCCTTGACGTGGCAGAGAGCCATCTGGCGCCGAGACGGCGGCCCCGCGAGTTCCCTGAGAGTGCCGGCCGTGGGGGCTCACTCACGTGCTTAGTGAGAGGTGACTAGAACCGCGGCTCCCCCTGAGCGCCTTGAATGGACAGCGGCGACGCATTCTGAAGTCCCCAAGGCATTCGGCCAGTCACGCGTGAGTGAGAATGGCTGTTGCGCCGAGGTTGGATTTAAGCGAGCTCCTTCCGAGTGCCAGCATGATCTCACGGGACTGTTGACCCCACACCTTGGCAACTCACCCATCATCACTTCTCCCCGCCTTCAGGGAATATACCTTGGTAGCCGGTGCAGAGAAGAGAATGCACGAGCTTCTGCATTGGGCTGCCGGAGCCCTTCAGGAACTTCCAGTAGTCCAACACCTGTCACACAGAGCCGGCACGTGAACCACACCTGTCACGTCAACCCGGCACCACCTGCCGCCATGCAGCCGGCTAACACGGCCATCCGTGGCACATTCCACGAAGCGCTTCAGGCGACTATCAGCTCGGGCAGAAGGAGGGCAGCCCCTCGCACACAGGCGGCGCACCTCTCGATGTGGCTGCAGCGCTTGGTGCACTTGCGCCGCCCGGCGATTGGCCTCCTGCGCAACCCCACGCATGTGACGCACGCGCCTTCAGTGGAGCGGAGTCAGCGCACCTGGTCGGTGGCAGACGGGCTCTTGGGTTGATGGATAGGTCCCAGGGTGTGCGTGCACACTCCAGAAGGAAGCCTGGCCTAGCCACCGCCTCCGAGAGCTTTCGGAGGATGAAAGTGGGTCGGCCAAAATGATGCATCCGGGAGGGGAGATCGCGCGGCCTGCTGAAACTGCATCGTACGATCTGTTGTCTGCCGCGTGGCGCCGGTGGAGCCCACGGCGAGCGCGGCTCCCTTGCTGGATAGCCGAGGCCCGGTTACTTCGCACGGCCGCTCTGTTGCAGGCACAGAAGAGAAGAGAGGGCGATTGAGCGGTGAGCAGTATGGCGCAGGGGGCTACCTGCAACAGGTATGTCTGCACCGCTGCCCAGAACAGCTCGACTTCTGCGCCAGCATCAGTGTATGCTCCGTCCGCTGCCTGCGGTGACCCTCAGCATCGTGTGGCACGCGTCTCTGATTCCACATTCATCGTGCGGCCGCCGTCTCTTGAAGCTGGGTTGAAACTGTTGTTCACGGAAGTGCCGCGGAAAGGGTGCGGCACGCTCGAGAGGAGGAAGAGACATGGGGGCTTGAGTGCAGGAGCATCGGCATGGGAACGTACATCTGCAGCGGATACGCAGAAAACGTGTGACGGATCAACACTGTGCTGCTTCGCCAGCTCCTATATACCAGCCTCTCCAAGCCCACTGCCACTCACATGGATGAATAGACATGGCAGCACCCAGCAGTAGGTGGGGGAGGGAGTCGGCAAAGGGCTTGACGCCTCTTGACACAAACTCCACAGATGTCGCTGCACTGATGTGCTTCGGTCAAGGGAACCCGCTCACAGGGATGAGATCCTGGCTGCGATCCTCAACTCCTAGGAGCTGAATCCGGTGTCCCAGGGTCTGGAGCAGGAGCACGCCCGGCGAGGCATGCTCAGTCTGGAGCACGCGCATGCCTACCCTACATCATGAAGTAGAGAAAGGCCTGCAGCTTCAACATTCCCTCGTGTCAAAGACACTTTGGCGAAACTGGGCGTGACAGTGGCGAGGTGCAGCACCTTCGCCTTTGCCTGGATCTCAGCAAGGGTCGCCGCGTTGCCCTCGCCGTCGCACTTGTTCCACACCAGGAACAGCCCGTTGGTACGCTGCACCTCCCCCGAGTACCCCTTAAGTTGCCACCCCACCTCCCAGCAATCTTTACAGTCCGACGAAATCGAAATCTTAGTAAGCCTATGACCGGCCTGAACCCCTATTCCACACCCTCTACTCCCCGGCACGCTCGATACAACAGGAATCAGCCCAAAAATCTGAACGTGACACCACACGCGGAAACCTTGGGGAATGCTGTGGCACCTGCTGCAGTCGTGCAAGTGGCGACCGCACTGCAAACATCCGCATGCAGCAGCGGAATGTGAGGGTTGGCCCACCAGACTAGAGACGCTGCGGCCCGCAGCACACCGCGGGTGTGGGAGGCCGGAAGTGCCAGGCCGGGGGAGGAGACGCACTGATGGGCGCACCTCGGCGATACACTGAAGAGCCTCCTCGTCAAATGCCATGTCAGAAGCCGACTTAAATGCGGAGGCATCCAACATCAAGACAGCGACGTCCGCCTCTCGAGTCAGAGGACGCCCTCCCTTGCTTGTGCGGCTGCAGTGCATGCCTGACTGGCTGTCCACGACCGTGACGAGGTCGAGGATCTGCGGAAGCGCTCACAAGCAGAGCGTCACGGCAACGCGATTCTTGCGAGCAAAACCTACGCGTTACAACGCGTGCTAGCCATCATGAAGCAAGGAACGAAGTTGCGGTGAGTTGCGGGGAGGTTGCAGGCGACCGCAGCGCCTAGCGAGCGGCGGTTTTACTCTGGTGTCACAAAGCGCAGCTGCAAAAGCCTTTCACCATGCGACTGCAAGATCGGTGCGAGACAGTGGACTTGCAGCAGAATAAACAGGCTCGGTGAGCCAAGAGTCCTTGCACAAGATCGGCACGAGACCGCTTCCCGATCGTGCAACTCGGAGTGTTTATCTCGTGCGATGCAAAGCAGCACAGCTGAGCAACAGGCGCAGGCGAGGCGAGGCGGCACCACCTCATCCGACATGGAATTCAACAACGGGCCGGAGATTTGAAGCAGCTCGCCATCCACGAGGGGATTCAGTTCCTTCGCGTCCTCTGTAGCCTTGATATCGCCGAGGTTGTAGCGGTCGAACTCTTCCTTTGATATAGCCTGCAGTCATCGACCCCCCTCCTCCTCCTCCGCCGAACCTCTCCGAACTACACCATACCCCACGTCGGACGGGGGTGGCGATTGAGAAGCGACCTCACTGCCAAGTTCCACCAGACCATCGCTGCCCACTTTTGGAAGCTGCAGGGTCATCGCTGTATGCAAGCGTGTGCCACCAAAACGCCGTGTTGGTGCTGCCACGTGTCTAGCCCGAGCCGCATCAGCGAGCTCCAGAACTCACGCTGTCGGGTGACGTAAACTCTAAGGCCCTACTGCACTGCAATAGAGGCTGTAAAGTCAACGCACCTGGTTGACCCAGTATGTGCGCACCCACTTCACACGGCTGTAGCTAAGGCCAGTGGCGGTCAAATCTGCGCTGTGCAAGGCCCGCACGGGCGCCGCGTTCGGCCCTTCCACGAGCTTATGTCTGTCACCCGTGCCAAAGCCTGACAACTGTGAGGGGCCTTGTATCAAAGTTCCTTCAGGGCAAGCAGGAAGCACCAGGGCACGGCCTTAATCTGCGCAAGGGCTGCACAGATTTCAAAAGTAAAACGTGTAAAAAGCACAACACGCCACTTTTTTCCACCTGCGGGGACGCGTACCCCGTGATGGCGTTCAGCAACGTCGAGCGGCCACAGCCGGACTTCCCCACAAGCACCACCTGCCGGCATCAAAGCGCCGGGTGAGCATCGGTTGAAACTGAAGCTCCTCCGCAGCGAGTCACGCAAACTAAACACCACAGCCTGCCTGAAGCCTTTGTTCTAAGCCTGCCGAGCAGTGAGTCGACGGCGAAGCAGCGTCAAACGCGCAGCAGAGGACACAGCGCACGTCCTCACAGATATAGAAGGCCGCGCAGTACCTCCAACTGAGCGGTAGCAAGTTGTTTTAGTGCTCCCAGGGACTGGATGACTTCTTCACCTGTATCAGGCATATCACTGCTGAGTGAGAGCTTCCTGTCGTCGCAGCGTATGACTAAATAGGCTACCGGACATCGCTTTTATTTATAATGTCTTCAATTTGCTCAACCAAATAGATTTTCAAGCTTCGCAGAGAGATGTAAAATAAGAAACACATTCGCCGCATTAGTGTAACACGATATCACAAAAACTCAACGCAAGCGAGTCCCAAGTCTTCACTTGTGAGCGCTCGTGATGCAAGTCTCCAGGGAAGGCGTAAGCAGTCACCGTGAGGTAAAACGTCCTTTGCAATACTCTGTGTCAAAACACTTGAAGCATGTCAGCGCTAAGGAGCTCCGATCACTAAGGCAGAAGCGCCTTCATAAGGCGACGCCGTTTCAGTAAAACATGAAACAGCACCGCCAGTATGCCACTGGGAGAATGAGGCGATAGGGTTGAGGGAAAACAAACTGTAAAACCTTGCACGTCTCATATGGTAGTTTTAAAGAGAGTCCTACCGTGTAGCGATCTACCGCCTGTCGTGCTGCTGGCAGTCCCTTCTCTATGTGCCGCGCATACCCAAGTATTGCAAGCATCTCATGGCTAAGTTCTGCGTCAATAAAACATCCAGAAAGCGACCCAAGGAGTCAGCGGCGCAACTAAAGCAGATTAAAAGTCGCACGGATCAACTCACACCTTTGTCAGCACTATCTTCCCCTGTGGCACCGGGGTCTGCGTTTGTCGGTTCACTGGGCTGAGGAATGTCGGACATCTTTACGTTATTTGATGTGATATTCTATTGTGTTAATTAGCTGTCGTGACCGCGAGGCAAACGTCAATTGTATTGTGAACGCGAGTGGAGCAGTTCGCCACGGGTCGGCAAACTCACAGTCGAGTGGTTGAAGAAGCTGGAAGGTGCAACTGAAATACTGAATACTGATGCTGATGATGATGGTTCGGTTGATGAAGTTGAACCGGAACGGAAGGCAGGCGAGCCGGAGGGGCAAATATAAATGTTGGGAGGTTCCGGTGTTCCGATAAACATGATTTGCGTTCCGGCGAGGGTTTATTATTTTATGCAAAAAATTCTCTCGGCGCTGCGCTGGCGCTTGCGCTTTCCACGTTCTGTCATCACACGACAGTGTCATCACCGGAAGCGAAAGCGAAAGCCAATGAAATCGCTGCGATCATTCTGGAGGTCCAGACCGTCCAGACCGTCTCGCCTATAAATAAACGTTCGGTTCTTCGGTGACTTAAATTAATTTACCCCGGGAGCCCCAAGGCGGGCCCCGGCTACCGAATGATTAAGGGCAGTCCATGTCCCAAAAGTCACTATCAGACAGACACGCATCAACTCAACCTGAACTAGTTCTTGAAGATCGCCAGGACAATCACTCCTAACTCAATGATCGAGACAATCTACAAATCCTAACAAGTAGCCTCCGCGCACTCCATGACCGTCACCCTCCGCTCCCCGCACTCCTCCTGCACCACCACCCCCACCCCCCCAAGTCGGGCACACCAAAACCAGCGTTAACCTATGGCAATACTAGTGTCAATGGGTGCGCGCCGAACCATCGGGGGGGACAGAATGCACCGGGAGAAAAGGGGGGTGAACTGAGTTAAAGTTGCCCTATCATTTAGTGACCCGCAAGTCGTCCCATAATGCCCCTCACCTTTCGGTTCAGTTTGAGATTGCTATGTGATACGAGTAAGATGCATGCCAATGTCTAGAGATGCAAAAATGACCAAGTTCGTCAATGGTGGGCAGAGGAAATCCAACGAGTGCAAGTCAAGGTCGAGTCCCCTTGAGCGACGGTGCTCACTGTCCACCCCTGTGTTCCGTCTCCTCCGGGCAACCCGCAACTGCCATTGGAAACCCGTTGCCTCGTGGAATATTTCTGCCATACCTCTTCAGGTCCGCAACCTTAATCTCGTACCTCTTCCGAAGCCGGCTAGCGAAGTCGTGCCCTCCTTCCACAATCTTAGCAGTATATGAGCACCAAATGTCGAAAAAGAAATCCCGGACCAAAGGTCTAATCCTTCCCTTCAACTTGTCCGAGCTTGCCTGACCGATGTTAGATACCAACCAACGTCTTAATTCCTCTGGAACTTTACCGTACAAAAAGTCCTTCCTTTGCGACGGCAGTAGCATGCCCTTGATCATGGTTCTTGTCGTGCTAGCATGCCTGTTCAGCGGCAGAAGCCCGTCAATCTTGTCTGCTAATCGGTTGGCACCTTCCTCGTACACTCCCGCCATGGCCGGACATTTACAAAAGATGTGGTGTTCGTTCGCAACCTCTTCGTCCTGCACATGCAAAGGGCAAGCATATCCCGGATAGAGATCCGGGAAGTGTCTGTCGTTGGTAACTTGAATGTTTCTAGGGGTGGGCAAACTGCCCACCCCCAACTTTGCTGCAAAGATGTTATTCTTGTGCTGCGAACCTTTCCCTCTCCTAAGCTTGGATGCCTGCACCCACGAACCTTCCTGCTCTAGAAACTTAATGTGTTGGCTCGGGCCCGCTTTCCGGAAGGCCGACCGGAGCAAATATTCATCCATGTCATAGTACCAAAGTGCATGGGTGTATGTGGTCTTTATGTTGCTCACTCCTTCAGTGTCACTTACCACGTAGTATTTTGGGAGGTAACGGTATGGCTCCCGCAGAAGGCACGAGTAATCTCTAGCTTCCTTGGCCCGTCTATCCGCCGAAACATTCATCACACTCGGCAAGTCATCTCTCCTTGTGTGTGACTTAACGTGTACCACATTGGTCACCACTCCTCTGCCTTCCCTCATGTCAATGATGGCTGCTATGAGGGAGTACAAGGCGTAATTCTCCATCTTCCTCCAGAGCCTAGGGTCCCTTCCTTTATCGAATCTGATTTTCCGCACATTGTCTATGGTGTTCTTGGAATCGGTGTGTACCGTGATGTCCGTCCCCAAGTCTTGCCAGAGTAAAGCCAAAAGTAACCCGTATGCCTCCGCCCTTGGGACCGATTGTTCCCCTGGTATAGCTGACATCATAAACGATTCGTCCTCTGTTACCACAGCGCACCCCGCTCTACTATCATTGAGACTCCCATCCGAGGCATATTGTCTTTCCTTCCTAGAGAAAAGTTCCTCCATGGTGTTAATGACCCCCGTGTCTTTGAAAAGTGTCGGGGCATCCCAGCTATGTGACCTATACCGCTTAGCTCTACCCCACATCATCCTGGGGAGTGTCTTCACAAGGTCTCCGGAAATCCCTCCCACTCTGAGCCTCGTGCCCACATTTACCATGTCCCGAAAGGCCGTGTACATGACACCGCCATCATTCTCCCGAAGCATGCGTTCCATCACCCCCGTGGGTCTCGCGCCCGCTCCAAAAAGTTCTCCAAGAGTCCGGTGACCATGTAACTGCAAGAAATGCATCCACCTTGCATTCTTTACCATGACTTTGGATTGGAGACCCAGGAAGTCATTGAGAGTGCAGTTCTCTCCGGTGTGCCAATGTGGGTTAGCCTCAATCCTCTTACCGCTGCGCCTGAGGCCTTCACCTGCCTCCCTGAGATATTCTGGATATCCTGCACACTTTTTAACCGATGGCATAGGGTTTCTTTTATCCTTGATATCCCCTCGGAGCAGGTTCCAACCTGTTTTAGCCCGGAGCTCTTTAATTGTGTCAACCGTTGTATAATAGCAGTATTTGCTTGGCGATTGTAATGATTGGAGTAGATTGTCTAATTTCGCTGTGAAATACAGTGCCTCGATGTTGTCTATCCCGAACCCCAGACCCGACGAGGTATTGAACACAGCCGCCCTTGGAGTGTTGAGCATGCAATTCAACTTTCTCTGTATAACCTTCCATAATTCCTGGGACATCCCTGCTAGGGTCATGGCTTCCTCAGTGCTTGTAGCCATCCCAGGTTTGCTCCTTGCCATCCAGTTTGCCGCAAAGTAATAACTAAAAATGCTCAGCACGTCAGAATTAATGATCTTGGTGACCTCCATTTGGCGAAAAGAACTATTATGTAGCCTTCCTAATGCCATAGAGAACTTTTTGTAGACTTTCATGTTATGGTGCCTCCATGCTTCCGACGGCATGAGATGTCCATCCCCCACCACTACCAGATATCCCAAGTATTCCAGGGGGACATTGTTAGGTCTATGTGGAATGAGACATGATTCCCCGGTGTGGTCACGGATGCGGATAACCGGAGGGATCTCTTGGCCAGGAGTGTATGACGTGTAATGGCATTTACCCGGGCTCAAGTGCAAACCTACCGCTCTCAGGAAAGTTGAGAACAACCGAACCATCTCTACAAATTCATCTGGGTCATCACTTACCAATAAGTTATCATCAGCGAACGCACAACCCGGAATGTTTAGGCAGCCATCCTTCCCTTCCAATTCAGCTTCTTTCGGCAATCGCATATACTTCATTTTCCACTTGTACCCCATGCCCGCATGTTCTATAAACTTTAGGAAAATATCGTATACAATGTTAAACCGCAATGGCGATAGGGCACAACCTTGTTTACAGCCTTGCTCGATAGGGAAGAAATCAGTGTTACCAACCGGGGACCTAACAGTGCACTGGAAGCCGGATTGGAGATTGTGTATAAATTGCATAACTCCATCATCGAACCCCATGAACTTTAAAGAGTTCACAAATGCCCCAAAGTCAACCGTATCGAAAGCCTTCCTTACATCTGTGGAGAGAATGTACAATGCTTTGTTGTTGCGTTGGGCGTGTTTCACCACATTTTGGAAAACGTTCACTTGGGTGAGGCAGCTGAAGTTTGCTTTACCGGCTGCTTGAGCGTGCGTGATCCCATCCGATTCCGTAATGATTCTTGTCATCCTGTTATTTATGATTTTTGTGACCAATTTATATATGATAGGGAGGAGGGTGATGCCCCTGTAGTTGTTCAAATCTCTACTGTCTCCTTTCTTAAATAGGGGAACGATGACCCCCTGCATCAGTTGTTTGGGGAAAATCCTCGTCAACATGATGGAATTAATCAGCCCCAACACCAACGTCCTCAGATTGGTGCAATTCTCCTCACATATGTTCCTAACTTCCACGTCTAGATCCCCTCCGGCGGTGTCACTTGGTTTGCATAAGTTAAATATCACTTTAAGTGTATTGATCTCCACTAAGTCTAACGGGTTACACGCTTTGTTGGGGGTGGAGTCGATCACCTCTGTCAACTCACTCACCTCTACCTCTTGCAATACCTCACCTGTGCGGGCTTGCACGCGTTCTCTTATTGCATCGTACACCGGAACACCGCTGACAAATTCGTCGAGGGAGGCGGTCTGGTCCGACGTGTCCCTGGTGGGTTTCCTACCGAGTTTGGCCCACGAGCTCCTAAAAGCCTCTAAAATACCATGCTTGTCCATCACAATCTCTCCTTCCTCTGTCATAATAGCCATCACCGCCTCAGTCCGATCCTTCGGGTAGCACATTACTCGCAATTGGTGGCTATATTTGGCGGCCTCCCTCCGGTATCTCTCTGTGAACACCCTCTTACCCTCTAGTCGGTACTCCGCTTCTTGCAAACGGTATGTGACCCAAAGTTTCCTTCTGGCGGCCTCTGCATCCGCCATCCATAGCATCACCTCTTCATCTTGTAAAGTGAACTTTCTATGGGTGAAGTGGGGTGGCCGCAACACTCCTGCTTTGTCTTTATATCTGTTCACTGCCGCTCTGAATGCTGAAATGTTCTGTCCTTTCTTCTTAGTATCAACAGTGTGTCGTCCTCCCGTATCCTTGTACCAATCATGCATACCCATCACCGCCCTTTTGACCGCTTTGACCCGTCCTATGGTTGATCTAGTTGTAGACATTTCTTTGCTAATCGGAATCTTGAACTTACCCGGGGTAAAGGAGGATTGAAACGGAGAAGGCACTTGTTTCCCCAGAATGTCTTGTAGGTCTCCTGTACGTGATTCAATTTCCCGCCGTTCCCGACACCGTCCGAAGGCCTCCGGGTCTCCTAGCAGGTTGTTCAATCTGTCACTCATACCCTTATGAAAGGTGCCAAGTTGTGACATAATCTTACCCTTGTCCAGGTTGTCCTCCATAGGGTATCTTGTCTTGACCATTTCCGGGAGTTCCGACACATCTGGCCTCAAAGCCCCTGCAAGCGTGTGCAGGTTGAGACTAACCGTAACCGGGTTGTGATCCGAGTACGAATCGTATAGAGGCCAATGTACCCCCAGTGGGTTTTCTACGTACATGGAGTCAATGTATGTGTCTTCCACCCCCCTCAGGCTGCTAGCCAGAATATGGTCAATTCTCCTCTTTGAAAAATCCCTAGGGTCGGAAACATTATTGTTGGCTACGTAGGTCCAGTGGGACTTGGCGTGCCTATCATCTATTAATTCTCCCGTATCATAGACCGCCAACTCGCTCATCATTCTCCATAATAACCTATCGCAAAGGGAATATCGCGGGGCCCTCAATTCATTGTAGTGATCCTTCTCATGATCAATGATTGCATTCATGTCTCCCAAAATGTAATAGTATGGTGTATCTAAATTCTTCCTAATGCATTCCTTAAATTGGAAATGGAAACACTTCATCTCCGTTGCGGTAAACCCAGATGACTGGGGCGGGCAGTAGACTCCTATAAACCAGGCCTCCAACTTTGAGGGCGAGCTCGGGTTAAGGTCCACCTTAATAGCATTGACTCTCCCTCTTAGAATTGGATGAAGTTCACCCCACTCACCAGACGTGCTTGTGACGCAGAGGGAGTTCTTATAGAAAATCGAAACCCCCCATAATCCCGTATGATGGGTGTGATGTATCTCCTTATGGTCAGGGAATATTGCATGTCTAGATTTACTTAGCTTGTCGTCTGTCAGCTTAGTATCGACCATGACTGCTATGTCATGCTTGTCTATCCACCCACCTTTGCGGTTCCTATCTGTGTCCACCATTGATTTATAGTGTGCATGTAATGAATTTATGTTAATAGTTCCGACGTTTATGATGTGCTCGTCACCCGTATGGCGTGCTCCCTGCCTTACGACTCCTGTGGGTCTGCTTTCCTTAAGCACACCGAACTTCCTCCCAAAGGCTTGCACCGTCTTGTTAAGATCAATTGTTGTCCGTCCTGCGGCCTCTCGTTGTTCGTAGTCCTTCCATGTCGATATGTTGTCCGAGGTGTTCCATCTTCTCCAAAGCACAATCATCCTCATCACCCAAATCCCGCATAGTTGTCCTTCGTATTGGTGCCTTATCCCCATTCTCTCCATCCTACATCTTCTGACTTCCGATCCAGATGTGATCCATCCTGCTACTGCTTCCCATATGCTATCCCCCCCTTTGACCGTCTCCTGGTCTCCTTCTGCGGGGTCGTAAATATATACCGAAGTACTTCCCTCTTGTGTCCGGGCAACCATTATCAGCCACCAATGTTTGTCGTCGCAAACGGGTATCACCCAGTGTCCAGGGTCGTCACGGGCTGAGCTGTCCCCTATTCTGAACTTCAGTGTCGATCTTACAGAATTTGAGTGGATGCTGCCGTGGGAAGTCGAGCCCATAATGGCCTTTACCACCCTATTCATTACAGCGTCATCTACCTGTCCATTTCTGTCCGTCTCCCCACTGGCCGAGCCACCTGAAATTCCCAGCGGAGGAGAAATCGCATCATCGCTACCTAACCATTGTGACATCTGTAGGAATATCTTGTTTATCATATTTAGCCGGTGTGTCCGCCCACCCAAGACTCTGGGTGTTGCCTGGTACCACCCATCCCTGTGACGGGATGCATATCGGTTATGGTTGCCCTTGACACGAAGTGAGGTGATCTTATTTTTAAGTATGATGGGTCGTTTATAGTACCACCCTCTGCAAACACACCTCCAAAACGAACTCGGTCTCTTATGTGCCGAATATACTATTGATCGTGGCCCGGGTATCCCGTGTCTTGGCATCCCCCCACGGAGCCTCCTATCCCAGAATGTCATGACGTGTGCGATCATAACAAACACTCCTATTTCAAGATGGATGAGAGGGTATGTATCTTGGAGGTCCGTGACCTGTCGCCACAACCTTCTCTCAACAGAGTGTCGGTTTGTGCCGTCTATCATACTAAGCAAATGCTCCCTTATAGTTATCCCAGAGCATGGTGATCAACATAAAATAATTCAATATATATATATATATGTGCGCGGAGCTACCACGAGCTGAGTATATATGTATTATATCACTCTAAACACACCACCACGTCAAGTACAACAAATGTATCTCACTGGAACGCATGTGCTCGGAGCTGCCACAGGCTGAGTATATATGTATCTCATCGAAATGCATGTGCGCGGAGCTGCCACAGGCTGAGTACATATGTATCTCATCGGAATGCATGAGCTGCCAAAGGCTGAGTATTTATGTATCTCATGGGAAAGCATGTGTGCGGAGCTGCCCCAGGCTGAGTACATATGTATCTCATCGGAATGCATGAGCTGTCACGAGCTGAGTATATATGTATCTCAGCGGAATGCATGTGCCCGGGGCTGCCACAGGCTGAAAATATATGTATCTCATCGGAATGCATCAGCTGCCACGTTCTAAGTATATATGTATCTCATCGGAATGCGTGTGCGCGGAGCTGCCACGGGCTGAGAATATATGTATCTCATCGGAATGCGTGTGCGCGGAGCCGCCACAGGCTGAGTATATATGTATCTCATTTGAATGCATGAGTTGTCACGAGCTGAGTATATATGTATCTCATGGAAATGCATGTGCGCGGAGCTGCCACAGGCTGAGTATATGTGTGTTTCGTCGAAATGCATGTGCGCGGGGGTGCCACAGGCTGGGTATATATGTATCTCATCAGAATGAATGTGCGCGGAGCTGCCACAAGCTGAGTATATATGTATCTCATCAGAATGCATGTGCGCGGGGGTGCCATAGGCTGGTATATATATATAGTATTCACTCTGGCTTACCACCACGCATTGTGCGATATGTGCCAAGCAACAGAGGCATCCGATTGTCAAATCAGACCGTGATAATCACGACGCGTGTCCCGGCGCGACGGGGCAAACAAGGCCACACACGAAGCGATTCACAGCGTGAAACACACATACTACATGCACCACGTGATTATCCGTACACGCGTGACAATGCATGCTGCGTTACGAACACATGCATGTAGGCAGCTGGCTCGATAACGCGTACCCTTGGAAAATATAAACGTCTCAAAGCCGAACTTGTGCGTGGTTATCAGGAACGGACCGTTCACTGCGCGTGCGTATATGCACTATTTGCAATATTCTAGCAACAGTCGCACTGACCACAATTCTTACAAACAAGTCGTGACTTTGTGTACGATACTGTAGGTGTATTGTATCCGTGCTGTCCTGAGCTGAGCTTTGGATGCAGCTGGCTCGTTTACACACGCGGATGATACTGGGTTGTATGCATTGATGGAGGAATATATAGCTCATACGCCATGGTTGCACACGTCGTATCGAATATTGCAAACGTTTCGTACGACGTGCCGTTGTTAAGCCTCCTGTCTTGTCTTATATATAATTACCGACTTCATTACAGGATTTCGGATCTTCCGGATGCAATGCATGTAGATAATCAACCCGGTATCTTCGCAACACGTTGTTGCAATACACCATCACGTACCCATCCTAGAGTAGCGTGTCATACAGTTCATGACCAAGGGTTACAATCATATCATGCATGTATCATCTCAACCGTCGTGTGCCATCACGTATCAGGACTGCCACCGTATGCTACAGTGACACCATTCGTTATTGATGGAATTTTATTAGGTAATCGTACTGGAAGTATTCAGTCTCTTCCTAAATCTCTGAAAACGTTTATTACGCTTCCACCGCCTAAGGCGCAATAGCCGAAGGTGTTGACTCTCTCTTTTCATAGTTTTCTTATTGGCCGCATTATTTGCAGGGGTCTTCCAAGACATATTGCATAACGTGTAGTGCAGGAATGTATTCGTTCTATCGAGCACCCATACACTACTCATGGCAGAATCTGGTGAACCAGGCTTCGGACCCAAAATCTTATGCACTGCCATGTCAAAAATAGTGAAACCAATAGCATCCCTGCCATGGTGAGCATATAGTGATGGGCAATACAACCCTCCGAATGCCCTGTCGCCAACGACATCCCATGAATACTTGTCGGATGTTTCCGCACGGGCACACATGCCCGCAAAGTGATTCCAATTCGGATGGAGAGCATTGAAGCTCATCCGATCACCGGCATGCGTGTATCTCAGAATGCGAGTAGGTTTCATGTGTGTCTTTGGTGACATGTATTTATCAAAAGCATTTATGACCTCAGGGCGTGTCCTGATGAATGTGTACACTTGTTCTATAATATTACAACAATTGCCGATGTTGAACTGTTCACATTCTAGCATTTTGCTAACGAAGTAAAAACATGTATCTATTCTGCATTCATTGGCGATACTCCACGCCTTGTGAGCACTTTCACAATAGCATTTCTGCGCCCCACTAGTCGACACATCGGCTCCTTTGCCATTATATGTGAAGCTCGACTGTCGCAACAACATTTCTCCCACATATTCCGATAAGACGCTTGAATGCCCAAGCGCCGCGTCACCCATGGCCTGCATTCGCGTATGTGCAATCGAACGACAATCATCATTCATCACATCACGCAACCAAGTGGTACTCACTCGTATATTGCAGTAGAATTCCAGAATGAACTTATGTGTGAAATGCTCCGTTGGATTAAAACCCAGGTCACACATGGTCGGAATTATTTCTTGTCCAGGTATACTTCGGAATTCAGCAGAAAATATGTTCAATACGGTTGCGTGTTGCAACTCATGCGGTGGCGCAAATACATGCAGAAGTGCATATGGAAGAGAGACATCATCAAGCTGACCCACACGCAATCGATTGCACTGTTCCAATGCTTTTGTTTTTGAAAAACAGACCACATTATATGGAAGTGTAACATCGGTATATAATGCAAGTATCATATCATCAGTATTGTCACTCGATGACACCGGGACTAATGCCGGTTGGTGTATGGCAATGGCACCTGATTGTGATGCATATGCCAATCCATCATCGTGTGGCTCCCGAGCAGTCACCTCCATCTCCTCAACCTCTGAAGGTGTGTCCACCAACGAAACACCGCCGTGTATTGTATCTTGAATGATGTCATCCACTTGTGCTGGATAGTATGCACCATACGCATCAGCGCTCTCCTTAAAATAATTAAGATCGAGACCATGTTGGATGATGTACCAATCTGCAGGTGCTGCTGATTTGGAATATGCAACACACGTCATAATGAAACGTTCAACATTACTCGGGACTTCTAAGTCCCCTGCAGCGTTTCGTGTTGGTGCAGGTAAATAAAAGCACATACCACACGGTCCAAATATGGACTGATACAAGTTAGAACACTCTGCTTTGGTAACTTTGACGTAAGCATCATGCTCCGCCGCAATCACCTCTGCTCGTGTTTTGCTCGTGATGTCTGATTTCTCAGCCGCAGCCAGTTTATGCCGCACCGCCGTAATCTCAGAATTAGCCACATCCAGGCGTCGTTGCAAATCAGCAATCTGCTGCGCAGCCTCGGCATGGGCATGGATGTTATCACAGCCAGTAGCGTGTGATGATGTCGCACCATTTGGTAGCGCATCAGGTGTGTGTTTATATACGCACCACACAGAGGTGCACTTCCCACCGTTTGATGGTTTGAATGTGCACATAGGCATCTCTGATGCGTGTATCTCGTGAGCGCGTTCCTCACCCGCCAAACCCTTACAACCTTTTGTAGGTGTATTCGGGTTTGCATATGGACATCCTTGCATCGCATACTCCAGTAGGTGCTTGAACTGTGGATGTTGTTCTAAGCGCTTCTTGCAGTGTGGGTCACTAATCAGTTTCTGTTTCAAATGATACTGAAAACATACCGCCTGCCCCTCGTGGGCACCTGTGGATATACAGTTTAAATTCCGAGAAGCAATCTCATGCCGTTGCTGACATATATTAATCCATTGTTGACGTGTGTTATCTGTTTCAGGTGCTTTTCCACGGTCTTTGGAATGTCCGCTGCCACCAACGTTAGTAGTAGTAGGGACTCCAGCCATCGCCGTTGCCCTTCTCACAAACTTTAGTCTATCATGTTGATTCTTTCCATTCTCTTGAGAACGCTTGTTATTGTGAACCTCAGACTTAGTCATCGTATCCACCCTGCAATTTTACACCACAACGCCAAACGTTGCTTCATATAGGGCAGATATTATTGCCATGAACATAACCACCCTGGGGATGGGACCATATCGGTTCCTGCCCTCGATACGCTGTATAAATTTCCATACTAGCATATACATTCGATCGGGTGAAAAGCCTTTGGCTTGTACACAGTACACATATAATTCACCAACATTTCTCAGGAAACCTGCAAAATGCGTGTTAATTCTATATATGCGTATAACTTCCCCCAAAAACACATTATGTGTTTGGCGTTCACAAAAGTTTGAGAACACGTGAGGGAACTTATCGACTTTAAAAGGGAATTTATCCCGTTTGTCATATAACGTGATGTGTACATCACGAGTAGTCACCGGGACATGTATATACATGTCCAAAAAATGTGCATGGGTGACCATACTTGGGTCATCCCTCATTTGCACAGGTGACAAAACAACTCCAGTATGTACCGGATATATATCACGATACGAAGCCTGAAAAAGTGGGCTGTTGACGATGCAAAAATCATCGACATACCGCCACACGTTGTGTTGGAACGGTGTGCCAGGATTCGCCGTCACATACAACTTCTCCATGTGCACGAGCGCAAGGTTAGCAAGGTGTGGCGATGCTGCGCCACCCATAGGGATGCCCTTAAGCTGTTTAAAGATAGCATCTCCGACAGTCAAGAAATAGTTATCGAGGGCAAATTGTACCAACCTTTGTATACGTCTCAGCGTATACTCACCACGTGCAAAATTGGGTGCATGCCGCATAAATGATGCTGAATCCTTTGTACTGTCCATATTGTGGATATGCACTTTAATTCCAGTAGCTAATGCCACATGAGTTAATACAAACTCGACTTCAGCGGACACCGCATCGAATATGAAGTGTTGGTCGAGTGATGAATACATAGCATCTACGTCGCTTGTAAACACATGTGTGATTTTACGGGGGTGTGATAGTACAAACTCCAATGAATTCTCAACAAGCCAAAACTTTCTGATGCCTGTGTTATCAAACTCCTCTTTGTGGTATGTCCTTAATGTGTCTAACACCAATCTTAACTGTGCAGTTAGAACACGTTGCTGTATTGTGAAAACACACCTATGTGCAGCACAAATCGGTCTACCCTTAAAGGGACGTTTATGCATCTTTGGGATGCAATAGAAATATGGGAGAGCCCGTTCGCTGCGCACCCAATTATTGGGTGACAATACTGACATAGTATTTGCAGATATACGATCAATCAACGTATCGCGATCAACATTCAATACACGTTGATAATTTTCGGTATTCAGGACATGACTCGCAATTTCGCGAAGTAACCAGTTATTACAAACCAGTGCCATTGTCGAAGTTGCCTTATCGATAAGAAGGAAAGACATATGCTTGCTCAAAGCATTTAAAAACCCCATATCAACATCGTTGGCGATAGGTTTAAGTACTTTATGCACAGCGTCCCCAACAACATCATTCGTCACGAACGCGTGTGCCCTTTGTACGAACTGGTGTGTAATCATATTTGACCATCGTACCATGGCATCCATCATTGCACGTGAACCACACCTTAGCAATGATGTAAGTGCATTTCCTAAAGCAGTTTCTGCCGCTTGGAAAGATACATCCGACGAGTCGCGAAAATTCGCACCGAAGCGCAAACGTTCCGAAATGGATGTGTCAGGCAACATTCCATGTACGTCACTACAACACACGTGGAAATCGCTATCACATCCTGAATGTTCAGATAGTGACGGCAATAACATTGCGCACGGACAGGCATTAGCACCAGCATGTTCGCCTCGTTTCGTACACAGTAATGAAGCCTCGCACCATGTATCAAAATTCAAATCACGTAACACGGAAATGTGCGTCGTAAGGCGTACGCTTAGTGGCAACGACTGCGTATAAGTATATCGTACGCGCACGCCACCCTCGAAGGGGCAATAACTTGAAACAGAAGATACTATGTTGTGTAAATCAATGATATCAAACCACTTATTTACGTGTTCCACCAAGAGGAACGTATCACTGCAAGTTGTCGGATCCTCGACAACAGTATCCGATACGTAATACAAATTACGATCACGGCTGACCGCGGCATGGTCGTACACACACAGCACCGTACGAAGCAAAACGCAAGCGAATATAAACACGCAGCGTATCAAAGCTCGGGTATTGTAACCAAGTGTATACATCTTAAGACAGCGTATGCCGTATATTATGGACGAGAATGAATTATACGTAAGTATTATGTGTATGTGTATGTGTATGTAACTCTCACAGGCTGAGTATATATGTATCTCATCGGAATGCATGTGCGCGGAGCTGCCACAGGCTGAGTATATGTGTATCTCATGGGACTGCATGTGCGCGGAGCTGCCACAGGCCGAGAATATGTGTGTGTTTCATCGGAATGCATGTGCGCGGAGCTGTCACAGGCTGAGTATGTATGTATCTTATTGGAATGCATGTGCGCGAAGCTGCCACAGGCTGAGTATATATGTATCTCATCGGAATGCATGTGCGCGGAGCTGCCACATGCTGAGTATAATTATATGTATCTCATCGGAATGCATGTGCGCGGAGCTGCCACAGGCTGAGTATATATGTATCTCATTGGAATGCATGAGTTGTCACGAGCTGAGTATATATGCATCTCATGGAAATGCATGTGCGCGGAGCTGCCACAGGCTGAGTATATGTGTGTTTTATCGAAATGCATGTGCACGGGGGTGCCACAGGCTGGGTATATATGTATCTCATCAGAATGAATGTGCGCGGAGCTGGCACGGGCTGAGTATATATGTATCTCATCAGAGTGCATGTGCGCAGGGGTGCCACAGGCTGAGTATATATGTATCTCATCGGAATGCATGTGCGCGGAGCTGCCACAGGCTGAGTATATATGTATCTCATGGGATTGCATGTGCGCGGAGCTGCCACAGGCCGAGAATATGTGCGTGTTTCATCGGAATGCATGTGCGCGGAGCTGTCACAGACTGAGTATGTATGTATCTTATTGGAATGCATGTGCGCGAAGCTGCCACAGGCTGAGTATATATGTATCTCATCGGAATGCTTGTGCGCGGAGCTGCCACATGCTGAGTATATATGCATCTCATTGGAATGCATGAGTTGTCACGAGCTGAGTATATATGTATCTCAAGGAAATGCATATGCGCGGATCTGAGACAGGCTGAGTATATGTGTGTATCATCGAAATGCATGTGCGCGGGGGTGCCACAGGCTGGGTATATATGTATCTCATCAGAATGAATGTGCGCGAAGCTGCCACAAGCTGAGTATATATGTATCTCATCAGAACGCATGTGCGCGAAGCTGCCACAGGCTGAGTATATATGTATCTCATCGGAATGCATGTGCGCGGAGCCGCCACAGGCTGAGTATATATGTATCTCATTGGAATGCATGAGTTGTCACGAGCTGAGTATATATGTATCTCATGGAAATGCATCGTGCGCGGAGCTGCCACAGGCTGAGTATATGTGTGTTTCATCGAAATGCATGTGCGCGGGGGTGCCACAGGC
>LGRX02033827.1:0-32536 GCA_001247695.2 Cymbomonas tetramitiformis | reverse complement strand
GAAGCCTGCACCTCGCACAACCGCACGGAGTGCACAGGGATTCCAGGCTGCACCCTATTGGCGAGGAAGCCTGCACCTCACACAACCGCACGGAGTGCACAGGGATTCCAGGCTACACCCTATTGGCGAGGAAGCCTGCACCTCGCACAACCGCACGGAGTGCGCAGGGATTCCAGGCTGCACCCTATTGGCGAGGAAGCCTGCACCTCGCACAACCGCACGGAGTGCACAGGGATTCCAGGCTACACCCTATTGGCGAGGAAGCCTGCACCTCGCACAACCGCACGGAGTGCACCGGGATTCCAGGCTACACCCTATTGGCGAGGAAGCCTGCACCTCGCACAACCGCACGGAGTGCACAGGGATTCCTGGCTACACCCTATTGGCGAGGAAGCCTGCACCTCGCACAACCGCACGGAGTGCGCAGGGATTCCAGGCTGCACCCTATTGGCGAGGAAGCCTGCACCTCAAACAAACCGCACGGAGTGCACAGGGATTCCAGGCTGCACCCCTATTGGCGGGAAGCCTGCACCTCGCCTGGCACAGGTGCACAGGGATTCAGGCTGCACCTGTGGCGAGGAAGCCTGCACCTCACACAACCGCCCAGAGATTCCACCGGGTTCAGGCTACACCCTATTATGGCGAGGAAGCCTGCACCTCGCACAACCGCCACCCAGAACTCCTGCAAGTTCCTGGCTACACCCCTATTGGCGAGGAAGCCTGCACCTCGCTAACCGCACGGAGTGCGCAGGGATTAGGCTGCACCTATTGGCGAGGAAGCCTGCACCTCGCACAACCGCACGGAGTGCGCAGGGATTCCAGGCTGCACCCTATTGGCGAGGAAGCCTGCACCTCGCACAACCGCACGGAGTGCACAGGGATTCCAGGCTACACCCTATTGGCGAGGAAGCCTGCACCTCGCACAACCGCACGGAGTGCGCAGGGATTCCAGGCTACACCCTATTGGCGAGGAAGCCTGCACCTCAAACAAACCCCACGGAGTGCACAGGGATTCCAGGCTGCACCCTATTGGCGAGGAAGCCTGCACCTCGCACAACCGCACGGAGTGCGCAGGGATTCCAGGCTACACCCTATTGGCGAGGAAGCCTGCACCTCGCACAACCGCACGGAGTGCACAGGGATTCCAGGCTGCACCCTATTGGCGAGGAAGCCTGCACCTCACACAACCGCACGGAGTGCACAGGGATTCCAGGCTACACCCTATTGGCGAGGAAGCCTGCACCTCGCACAACCGCACGGAGTGCGCAGGGATTCCAGGCTACACCCTATTGGCGAGGAAGCCTGCACCTCAAACAAACCCCACGGAGTGCACAGGGATTCCAGGCTGCACCCTATTGGCGAGGAAGCCTGCACCTCGCACAACCGCACGGAGTGCACCGGGATTCCAGGCTACACCCTATTGGCGAGGAAGCCTGCACCTCGCACAACCGCACGGAGTGCACAGGGATTCCAGGCTACACCCTATTGGCGAGGAAGCCTGCACCTCACACAACCGCACGGAGTGCACAGGGATTCCAGGCGACACCCTACTGAAAGCCTTCACCTCACATCTTCACGGGGAGCGTGAAAGGTTTACATTTGTATGCTATGGACCTGCGAAGTGGGACCCTGATCAAGTTTTGAAAGGTCTTGCATCGGGCAGTCCTAAGCGAGTTGATTGTTCCGAAGCCCACCTTGAAGCTATACACGTGTCCATTCGGTAGGACCATAGGAGGATTGTCTTCATTCATGACTTCCTTGGTGATGTGGCATACGAGTTTGGAATGGATATGCTTGGAGAAAGGCAATCCTTCCGCCAGCCTGCGGAAGGACTGCAAATGAAGCGGATCTTCCACGTTGCAGCCCTCCCGGTAGCAGTATCTGAGGAACTTAGGTCAAGGAAAGCAGAATCGACAGCAGCTCGCCACGAGGACAGGAGCTGCGCATTGCAGAAGTCTCGAGCCAGGACGGCGTGAAAGGGGTCTCCAGAGGCACCGAGAAGCATGGGCTAAAGTTCAGACAGTATGCATGCATAAAATATCATCGGGTGGTACGAGCCACAGCTGAGAGGAGGGGCGGAATTAGTCGCACGAATTCCGGCTGAGGGGAATATGAGATGCTCTGTGTACCAAAGGGACCTCTTGTTTACCGACAGTGACAGGCACCTATAGAAGCAGTTTATATGGATACGGGGTCTTGAGCGCAGACAGGCCCGCTTGCAAGTGAATTGTGAGGAGGGGGTCGAGGGTGAGGAAGTTGAGCCGGAAATTCTCCTCACGAAATAGATCCACAATCTTATCCCACTGGGAGTCGTCAAAGAGTCCCTGGGACGTCCACGCCGCCCAACACTGGAAGTCCGTCATTTGGCAAAGCCCGAAGGCCTCAGTCACTGGGCAGCTCGACTTCGCAATCGCGAACAGAACCGCTGCCGTGTCAGCCCTGGACCAGGTCAAACGAAAACACCTTGGACCAGGTTCAGGCAAGGCAGGAAAAGGACGGAGACGCCAGCAGCTCGCCTTATATGGCGACTCGGCAGAGTTGTCCTTAAAAATCAGGGTCGCCATTGCTTGCTGCAGTTCCTGAAGGAAACAACCACGCGGGCTCCGGGTAAACTTCAGGACAACCGCACGCAAACGTGGGTGGTGGGCTGTAATCTGTGGAAGGCAGCTGAATACAGACGCAGCCTTGTTGCTGGAAAGTGAAAAGCCACCCACCGAAGAGGCTCCGGGGTCATAGATTCCTGTTAGGATATGGAAAGTAAGAGCATAAAGCAGCAGTGAAATATCTCGAGGTTTGTACTTTGGACTCAAGCGCGCAAACGTCAAGCTAGAAATGTACTGCACTAAGGCATAAGTGGTAGCACAGCGTCGCCATTGAGCTGCAGCAAGATAGTGCTTCTGGGAAGATGCTCTGACGCCGTAGGGACATTTCTTTCAGGGATTCACTGAGGAGAGCTGACAGAGCGGCAATACACACGTGAACACGACAAGTTCCTATTAAGTACAGATTCCTATGCAAGGGACGACCGACCTTCATATGCGAAGATGCCCACGGCGCGAGGTATTTTCGGGAGTAAGTTATGGCCGCAATCGTCTTTTCCTGGCGAACAAGCTCGAGGAACTCGGCGCGTCGAAGTTCGAACTCCAGCTTACTCTGGATCCGATTGCAACTCTCCACAAGGTCAACATAGCGATAGTTAAGTGCGTCATTTTACCACAACGTACATGAAATCTGCCGTCAACTCGGCTTTTCGTTAAACAAAATACACGAGAAAATACAGCTGTCAGAAGGTGATAGCTCGGAAGACCCAAAGGGACGACACGACAACTATTTTCACCGACGCAGCTCAGCGCCTCCGGAGCTACACTTGCTTCGTGAACCCTTTGGGCCCTTTTCCGAAAGCAACGCGAAGAGCTCGTTGGGACTACGACCAGAATAACTTGGCATATGCAGGACCTCTAATTAATATTCCAACCCAAACACAGGCAAACAGGGGCAGTGGTTTGACAGGCGAATCGCCATCAGTCACCTTGAGTTTTCGCAATCTGGAGCTGTTCTGCGCGCACCACTCCAGGGCCTCGTCACAACGATGCTCTTTCAACGCCTCAATTATCTGCTTCGATTCAACGAAGATGTCGACGTCTACTAGGTTCTGTGCAAGGCTCCCAAATCCGTTGCCCCTCGCGTTTCGGAAAACATCCACTGACAGCCCTTCTACGGGTGAAGTTAGTATTCGTCTTTAAAGACAAAAAACAAAAACGTCCCTTCACGCGATACTGCGCACCATTTCGGGGTACGCAAACACCTCCGAGGTCTTGCACAATGCGATATTTGCAAACGGCAGCGAGCACAAAGGAGACACGCAACCTGAAGCTGGGAGGACTCCACAAGCCTTTGGGCTGAATCATAGTAGCCACGACGTAACATATAGTCCACAAGAATACGATTAAGTTGACTTTTCCGAGTTAGTCCCACGCCTTCTTTAGCGCTCAGCGCGAGGGCATTGAGATGTTCGACACGACTTCGGCATTTCTGCACTTGCTGCAGCTCTTGGGAACTTGTCTCATCCAGCTGCCGCACACTTACCATGCATGCGTGAGAAGGCAGGGCAACGTGAGAAAAATGAAATTAAAATGAAATTAAAGCCGACAGGTAAACAGTCCAAAACCCTTTGTGCACAAGGTCCAACGGACGTTGCCTTCATCAACACATATTCTGCGTGATCCCAAAAACAAAAAAAGACAGGCTTGAAGATAGCAGCTCGGGAGGAATACAGCCCTAGCTGCACAGGAGCTATAGGTGATCGCACCTTCCGCTTCAAGCCCACCAAGCTGGACATTATATCATCGAGACACTCAATTTGGTCCGCTGTTGTGCGGGAACCATCAGCTGCATAGTCGGCAATAGTTGAAACTATGCTGTTCACACCCTCCAAGGCGTATTTGCGGTCTCGAACAACGGTTTTCAACCGTTCATAAGGTACCTGTGACAACAAGGCAGTGAACAAACCAAAAAACAATCGAACTGAGTTGCATAAGCGTGAACAACCTTGATAAGAGGGGTCTCCACGGAGGTATTAGGAACTATGGTCATGGTCAAAATCGAAATCTTCACTTCACTGCTGCAGAACAACGTGATATTCCTGTGAGCTAGCTGTCTTCCGCCAAAGGTAGCACTTGATCATCGACCCGCAACAAATCTCAAGCGATTTTTTGCTTAGAAAAGTGTTTATGTTATGTTTATTGTGTAGGTTCCTACCGTAGCTTGAACTGCAACTTGTCGTCCTAATAACCTGACGGATGACGCGAGTTCGTCACATCCGATGTTTTATCTCTATCGATTAATGATACTTGATGGGCATCCGATCGCGAATTCGCGATGCTTTAGCTTTAGAGCCCTAAAAAAAAAGAACTGAGGGTTTTCTGATCTGTGACAGGTGACTGGAAGTATGACAGTCACCGGGAACCGATCTGAAAACTGAGGTTTTCTAATCGGTCGGAGGCCATAAGAGCCGTCTCAGTGACTGAGAAGGCTTCTTGCCGTGTTCTGATTAACTGTGTGGAAGTGTCTCGCTGCGCGTTCCGTAGTGAGAATTTGTTCGTTGATTGCGTAGCGCAGTTGAGAATTTTTTATCTATATTGTGCGCGGAATGGAGTGGTACACGGACGCTGAGAAATGCCAGCTCAAGATTACGGAGTTGGAGGCGCGACCTCAGTATGTGGCAGCGATTGTTGCTTTTGGTGAGGGAGAGGAGCTTACGCCTGAGCAGGGGAAGCTGATGGTCCAAATGGGTCGCTTTACCAATCGGTTAGCGCAATTGTTGGGGGACGCGACTCAAGCGGCTGGAAAGCGTGGGCGCCCTTGGGAAATGCCTGTGGACCTGGAGAACTTTCCAGGGTCTGATCGTGTGGAGCTGACCAGGGCCACGAACGAAAAGGACAAGGACAAGGGGTTGCGCAAGCAGTATGCTGAGGTCCAGCACCACTATGTCGCTCACGTCACGACGGTGGCAGCAGTGAAGGACGTTCAGCAATTGGTGGTGGGTTTGGAGCTGCCTGAGGACGCGATTAGGGCCCTTGAGCGTGTAATGGACCTGGCTGAGAAGGGCAGGGAGCGAGCACGAGCTCGTGCCAAAATGTTGGCAATGGTCAGCGACAAGGGGCCTGAGTTGGGTTGGCCGATGTGCGAGAAGTTGGAGTTGCGCTCATATGTTGACAACGAGGAGGAAGACAAGGCGATGCGAAAAGCCGAGAAGTTGGTGAAGGCGGAGAAGCAGGTGGCTGCTGCTGCAGCAAAACAGCGCGACCAGCCGAGGGGGAATTCAGCAGGGGAGCGTTTTTCTTATGAACATCCTGTTGTGAATGTACCTTCCCCTCCTATGCCCCAAGATGGTGTGAGGATCCAGTGCTGGAATTGCCGCCAATGGGGGCACCACCAGAACGACTGTACCCTGCCTCGCGGTGCTGGTCGTGGCCGTGGACGTGGTGGATTTTGACCGTGTGGCCATGAGTGCCGTTGGCCATGAGTGCCGTTGCCGTACGTCGGCGTGTGATCGCAATGAACTTTGGTCTGTGCGGAATTGCCAGACGTAGGAATGAATTTTGAAGAACCCTAATTTGTATGGCGTGATGCCGTTGTAAGCGAGCACGAGTCTCGCGTGGTGTGAATTGTGCGAGTTTTTGTTTGAGTGCTTTTCAAGTTTCTTAATTGTGCTTTCTTTGATGCGTAGATGCTTTCTTGGGACGATGTGTCTCGTGGACGCGTTTTGGCGTCGTTGCCGCGATTGTGAGTTTTGATGTTTTGACGGAGTGTCGATGTGAGTGCTTAACTCCGATTGTTTTTGCTGTGTTGTCTTAATGCTGTCGGTAAATTTTGCAGGTTTGGGCTTCTGGTTTCGGCAGGCAGCAGGGCGGTCTTGCTGAGTTGCAATGCTGGTTGAGTTTCTTTGCCCCTTTTCCGCACTGCTTTGTGGTGATCTTTGTGGGTTTGCAGCGGCCGAGTTTCCACTACAAATGTGTCATTTGTCGGCTCTGTAGCCGTAGCCGATTAGAAAACTGAGGGTTTTCTGATCTGTGACAGGTGACTGGAAGTATGACAGTCACCGGGAACCGATCTGAAAACTGAGGTTTTCTAATCGGTCGGAGGCCATAAGAGCCGTCTCAGTGACTGAGAAGGCTTCTTGCCGTGTTCTGATTAACTGTGTGGAAGTCCCGCCCCCCGCCCTTGAGCAGGTAGCACCGTGGCAGCGGTGATCGGAGTGCGCTAGCAGCGATGGGATGGAAGATTGTCTTTTGGCCCGCAGAAGGGCAGACGGATCTTTGTTAGGCTCCGTAGAGAGTAGGCTGCGGCATTGCACCTGTGCAGTACTGACTGTTTTGGCAGAGGCTGGCAACAGTTATCCCTCATGGGGGCCTGCGAAGGACCCTCATGCTAGTTCCTGCTTTAAGTGCTGTACAGTAGGCTTAGCTGGGTGTTGGTGCATTGCCAACATACCTGACTTGCGATGAGCAGGTACCTTGTAGCTTTGGAGGGTTTCAGCCCCAGCTAAGTATTTGAACCGTAGCCTAACTCTGAGTGAGAGAGCCGGATATTTTATGTCTCGTGGTGTCGGGAGTGTGGGTACCCCTTGGGATAGCATCCGTGAGAGGTGGGACCTTGTGGGTACCGATTTGGCAGCGGCCGAGTTTCCACTACAAATGTGTCATTTGTCGGCTCTGTAGCCGTAGCCGATTAGAAAACTTACAAACTCTGTCGTCACTCGACTGTAACTCTAGTCTTCTGTGTCACTTGCGTTGGTCTTCTCTTGGAGAACTGTTCAACTGTGAACTAAGAACACAGAGACAGAACTTTAAACGACACAAAGATGAAATAATCGAGAACGCAGAAACAGAATGTCAGAAAGAGATCGTACGATAGTCATTAGAGGTTTCGATTTTCGATTCCGGGTTACGGATTACGAGTTAAGGTCATAGATTCCTTTTTTTGCATGACACCGATGACCTTAACTCGCAATCCCGAATCCGGGAAAACGTGATGCTCGGACCACCTCGAGGACTTCCTCGAGGTACTGTAGTATCTAGTAATATGAGAAGTTCTTGAAACCGTGGTTAAAACCAAGGTGTCATCACTGCGTTTCGCGGACACGATGGAAAGAATTTTCGATCGGACGCTTCGGTTCGGTTTTTTTATCGTGAGACCCGAAATTTCGTGGCTGAGACTGTGGTTGAGTTCAACCAAGGTCTCACTCGACCATGGTCGAGTTTCGTGGTTGAGTTCGACAAACCTTGGTTATGAGAAGTTCATGGTTTAGTGGCTACTTTGAAAACCATGGTTTTGGCCCGACTGTCATCACTGCGTTCACGGACACGATGGGCAGATCGTTCGATCCCACGCTTCTGTGCATTTTTTTGATCGTGTACCCAATAAGTAGCCTCCAAACCGTGGTTTCGCGAAACTGTGGTTTCGCGAAACCACAGTTTCGGTTTTCATGGTTTTCTCCAAAACCATGGTTTTGGAAAGGAATATTGTGTACACGTCCGCGACAGCCTGTCTGCCGACGTGTCCCATCACGTAAGACAATTCTGAACCGTGGTTTCGCGAAACCACGCTTTGGGGGAACGTCAGCCATCGTCATCCAGATGCATAATGTGAAAATCGAATTTACGAAATCTGAAGATCGACTCGAACGCCCCGAGATGTCGAAAATTCTGAAACTCTTCCAGTCAGGCTCACCGTTGAACTGGGAGCTCCCAGTTGATGTGATGACATGGTATCGCGAAACCACAGTTTCCAAACCGTAGTATCCCGAAACCACAGTTTCCAAAGCGTGGTTTCGCGAAACCACGCTTTTCAAACCGTAGTTTCGCGAAACCATGGTTTGGGGGAACGTGACACGCGATAAGCATATCCCCCGCCACCCAGGCGCCACCAGGCGGAATATTCGGGGGAATATCGCGAAAAGCGTGGTTTCGCGAAACTGAAAGTGGGAAACCACACAACTGGGAAGTGTGAAATATATATATATAGTGAATATATATATATGAACGCAGGCAACGAAAGCTGAGCAGTGGCTCACACGGGTTTCGCAGTCAAAAAGATGATCGAATAAAATACTTAGGTGTTTTATGAGCTGAGAGCTGAGAGCTGGGAGCCTGAACCTGGCACCGCAGATCGAGTGGTGACACAAGAACAGGGCTGCCGACCCCCCTGGGAGAGGGGGGGCAGAAGTCACTGCTTCCATGACACCACCTCACCACGAAGAGGTGAGGTGCCAGGCAAAGGAGACAGCAAGCAAACACACCCTAAACCCTAGCAATACAAATTGTTACGGGCCCATTGGGGCTCTCCAGAGTCAATCTAGAGCGGCACGGTGTACAGGCTGCAATCCGAAGCAAGATGCTAAGCTAAAAGGCTAGGTGACGTGCGATGTTGTTTTTAAGGTGCACCACCAGACGGTGGTGCAATGCCGTGATCGGTCACGGCCGATTTGCCGAGGACCGTGGGCGGGATGTAGACGGGGCCAGAGCGGAAAGCAGGCCAGTCGGTGTCGTCCTCCTCGTCAATGTAACCAGACAGCGCCATGGCGCCAGGCACCCACGCCGCTTCACCAGCATCAAGGCCGATGACAGGCCCGCCGTCCATCTCGTACGAGTCAGGAGCGGGCTCGATGGAACGAACGTGCATGACAGCTGGGCCCTGCGGCGCGGTGTCATCCTGCGGCTCCGGCTCCACCTGCAGAGCACGAGCGGCAGGAGCGGCGGACGGAGGCCACGCGGACAGAGGTGGCGGCTTCGAGGGAGGGGGCGGAGCATCCGGTGGCACACGGTCAGGGCTAAACGCTTTGGTGCATGAGTAGGGGCAAACACCTGCAGTGCCGAGGTGTGCGTCGGTCACCGCCCAGAGGCGGAAGCAAGTGACGCTGGGGCTACCTTTCCCTTCCCATTGAAGGTAGCGCACGCCCTTGACGGGCTTCCAATCGCCGACGGGCTTCTCCCTACGGCGCGAGCCGAAGGAATAAGCGGAGCCACCAGGGGACCCGCCACCACCGCCTCGGGCACCACCACCAGCCGCTGAGCCACCACCACCGGACACCGGCTCGGACCTGCGCGCCAGCGGGAACTCGTCGCGGAAGACCTTGCTGAGGCGGAGGGCGAGGGAGGAGTACGTGAAGTGTTGGCCCATGCCCAACTCACGGAGCACCACCAGGTAGAGGGGCGCGAAGTGGGGGGAGGAAGCGGCGGATGCGCGGAGGACGGCGTACAGGTCCTGGACGAGGTCGCTGTCGGCGTAGGACGGGTTGAGCTTGCGGTGCTTGTCCGCAGGCATTCGGAAAACCGCAAGTTGGGGGGCGGGCTCAATGGTTTCGTCGATGACCACAGCGCGAAGGCGAACCCAAAACCGATGAGGGTCGGGGTCCCCAATGCCCTCAACGTGATAACGCAGCCGCTGCAGTGCGCAGCGGCCGTCATGGGGGTGCACGAGGGAAGACTCCTCGTAAAGGGTCAAGGCAATACCGCGGAGAACCGTTGGGAGGACGATGTAGATGAGCTCGTTCAGGGTCAAGTGGTACACCTCGTACTCGTTGTCCAGATCCAGAAGCTTCAGGAACTCGTCGCGGGACACAGGGCCAAAGACATGAGACATGTTGGCCAAGAGGACCGCGAAATCGGACTCAGCTTCGGGGGTGTCGAGGGTAATGCCAATTTTGGGCTTAAAGCCGTGGGCACAAAGTAGCTTCGATAGTTCCTCCCCATAGGAGAAGGCGAAGTCGAGCTTGTCGGTGAATTCTTCACGTTGAGAGGCTCGAACTGGAGTGGAGACCCATACATCGCTGTCGGCATGAAACTCAGCAGAGGTCGCGGACCGAGAAATCGGCGTTGGGCGGCTCCGCAAAGAGGACATCCGAATGATGGGGTCGTCATCCCCGCCAGGACTGGAAGCAGGAGTAGAATGGGGGGACCCCCCGCTAGCGGCGCGGGCGGCCCGAAGCCGACTGCCGAGAGGCGTGTTGGCGGCTGCTGACATGTTGGGTAAGACGTAGTCGAAAATGGTGGCCGTAAGCGTGCGTTGCGCACGAAGACAAGGATTGGGCGTTACGCTCAAATAAAGAAATGCGGATGCTGTTGCAGCACGTTTGGGGGGGAGGGCACGGAGGAACGGTACGTGACTGCCGGCCGGTTTGATGAGAAGTGACGTTGCGTCACTGTATACCGCGTTGCGCGGGATCTGAATGAAAGCTAAAAAGAACGTGAGAAACCACCAGCTAGTGGTAACCCATAACCTGACGGGAAGTGTGAAATATATATATAGTGAATATATATATATGAACGCAGGCAACGAAAGCTGAGCAGTGGCTCACACGGGTTTCGCAGTCAAAAAGATGATCGAATAAAATACTTAGGTGTTTTATGAGCTGAGAGCTGAGAGCTGGGAGCCTGAACCTGACACCGCAGATCGAGTGGTGACACAAGAGCAGGGCTGCCGACCCCCCTGGGAGAGGGGGGGCAGAAGTCACTGCTTCCATGAGAAACCACGGTTTGTAAACCATGGTTTCGCGATACCACGGTTCAATAAGTAGCCACTAAACCATGAACTTCTCATTAGCGAAGGACAAACCTCATGTGAGATGAGACTTTCAGCCCCCCCCATAAGGTGGGGCAGTCACACTCTCTCTGATCACCCCTTGACCCGAGGTGCCACGTCAGCCTGCTTCCACCAGTTTGTTCCGCCAGTTCGATAATAAAACCTCAGAGTTATTTTATTATCTCATCTTAGTCTGCAGTGCATCACGGTGTCACACCCTGTAAGTGCTTCCACCTGCCTAATATATATATCATATATTAGCCTTTCTGTGAGGTTATCGGTCCACCATCTTTGGTGTGGCATCCGTTTTCTCGGCTACTTTGATCACGCACGTAACCCGCACGTAACCCGCACGTAACCCGCACGTAACCCGCACGTACCTCCGCACGTAACTCCGCACGTACTCCGGAAAATTGTATTTTTTTCGACCAACTTCAGCAGGAATCAACGAGACCTTCACCCCTTCTTATCGGCGTTTTTGGTTTCGCCACATCTCTGCATTTTTCAAACTGGAATATTTCATCCCTGCAATGGCTACCCCGTCACATGCAGCGATCCGCGCCGCCCGCCAACGTGCTTCCGGAGAATCTGAAACATCTCCCACCAATGGAGGCCGCCCGCGGGGCGCTACCCGACGCATTGTCACGACATCTTCATTGCGCACACGACCCACTTGTGTTGGCCCTTCCGCCGCTGCTGCCGAATTTCATCGGGATCCGGCTGTATGGGTCTCTACACCCGTGGAAGAAGGAAGAGAGGACGAGTACTCCGACAAGATGGCTTACGCGTTTACTTACGCTGAGGACGTTCTCACCCTTTTGCACGCCCACGAATTCAAGAAGAACGTTGGTATCACTCTGGACACTTCGGACGCTGAGACTGACTTCGCTATATTGCTCAGCAGCATTCACCACGTCTTGGGGCCCATTTCGCACTACGAGTTCGACATGCTCCTCGACTTGGACAACGAGTACGAGGCCTACCACATGGTCCTCAACGAGCTCATCTTCACCATTTTGCCCGTTTTTCTCCGCGGCTCGGCTCTGCGTTTGTACAACGAGTCGGCCAAGGTGCACCCTGGCGATGGCCGCTGTGCTCTCCAGCGCTTGCGTTTTTTCGTGGAGGGCATCCCTGACCCCGACACTGAGCGCTTCTGGACGAGGTTGCGCGCTGTAATCATCGACGAGAAGAAGGACCCAGCTCCACAATTGGAGGTCATCAGCAAGCTCATGGACAAGCACGCCCGCACGCACTCCACCTACACTGACCGAGAGCGAGTTCGAGATCTCTGGCACATCCTGGCCGCGTCCGCGGCGAATTCGTGCTACGTGTCCCCCTTGTACCTGGTGGTGCTACGCAACTTAAGGGCTGGTGCGGTTCACACTTTTTCTTCCCTCCAGCTCGAGCTTCGGACCGTCTTTCGCGACGAGTCCCCCTTCGCCAAGCTTGCTGGGAAGGCTGTGTCCTCCGCCTCTGGTGGTGCTGCGGCCTACAGCTTCGATGCCACCAAGTCCAAGCGACGAGAGCGACGCGAGGCACCAGTTGGTGAGTGGAAGGCAGAGGGCGACATGCTCTTCAAGAAGTGGTTTGGCACTGGTTTCCCCTGCGTCACATGCTTCCGCTTGTATGGTGTGACGTGTGCCCACCAGGAAACGAAGGGCCTCTGCCCACGCATTTGCAAGGAGGCGTACGCGGACGGTAAGGCCCCTGACTTCGCCGCCGCTGCACCTCCTGTTTCGCCGCCATGGACGAAGCAGGCAGTACCTCAGCTCGCGTCGGCCACGGAGAAGCCGCCCACGACCGAGGATGCAGCCGCCATGACGTTGCGGCTGCCGCCCCCTGAGGATTGGCCGCCCGAGGATCCGCCCTCCCCTGACTCACCTGGCTACGCCCCTTTTCGTGATGTGCCTCCCAGCGATGTTCCACACCCCTCTGTGCATCCCGGCGGTCTCGATCGAGGCGGTGGTGTCCATCTGGCAGCTGCCCGTTCACACGCACCTGCCGACGACGAGGACGAGTGGGACCACTGCCCTGCTCACACGCAGGGGCCCATCTGGCTGCCGAGTTTCAGTGGATCGCGGCCTCTCGCCGATGGCGCAATCGACCCGCCACCAGACGCATCACGGTCTGGTGGTGTGCAATCTTAAAGCAAACAGGCACTTGCAATGAGCAACTCTAGCTTGTAGGGCAGTAGTTTCAGACTGTGAGAGGTCCCATTGGGCCTGTAACTGCTGCCTATTTTTGCCTAGGGTTTAGGTTTGGGATGCGGGCTTGCCTGTCTTGTTGTGGCACCTCACGCCTTCGGGGTGAGGTGGTGTCATGTGAGATGAGACTTTCAGCCCCCCCCATAAGGTGGGGCAGTCACACTCTCTCTGATCACCCCTTGACCCGAGGTGCCACGTCAGCCTGCTTCCACCAGTTCGTTCCGCCAGTTCGATAATAAAACCTCAGAGTTATTTTATTATCTCATCTTAGTCTGCAGTGCATCACGGTGTCACACCCTGTAAGTGCTTCCACCTGCCTAATATATATATCATATATTAGCCTTTCTGTGAAAACCTTGGTTAGCGAAGGAATATTTTGTACACGTCTGCGACAGCGTGTGAGCCGACGTGTCTCGTTACGTGAGACAGTTTTGGACCGTGGTTGAGTTCGACAATGAAAATCTCGACCACGGGGGGGGGGCTCGGTCGAGATTTCGTGGTTGAACTCAACCACGTTTTGTCGAGTTCGTCAGCCATCGTCATCAGATGCAGCAGATGTAGAATTGAAAAATTAATTTGGGAAATCCACAGATCGACTCGAATGACGCGCTCGTGTAACCGCCGAGATCGGAGATGTCGAAAAATCGTGTCACACGACTCCACGACTACGGAAGAAACTCCCAGTATTGAACTCCCGAAAAATCGAAAACCGAATTCGACATCTGCTGACATCGTGATGACATACCGTGGTTGAGACCAGGGATGACATTATATTCAATACAATGTCGAATGTGAACCTTATTAACATTAACATTAGTTTGACCGAGGTGACAGTAACATCATACACAGCGGTATTGTATATCAACATTAGTTCGGGGGACATTATATAACGTTCAATATAATGTGACATAACCTACTCTCACTAGTAAGAGCCTCCGGCGGTAGGTTTTTTAAAAGATTTTTTAGTTTTCAGGGGAGGCCGGAGGCTCTGATGCCATTCGTAAGAGTTCAAAATGAGGGTTCTCCAAATGTGCCAAGATTTGTGCAGCTACTGCGGAGGGCCAATACAAACAGAAGTTCTGCTTGACACATGCCCAGAAAGTGCCCATATTTGTCTAGAACAAGCTGTTTAATGCCGGAAATGCCACGGGCAGCAGACTTTCAGTTTGCTGAAAAAGCCAAAACCCGCATATCTTTTGAATAACCTTGCCGGTTCATGCAATATACATATGAATATGGGGTGCATTTTCTCAAACTCTGCTCAGCCAAGGAGAAATATGCAAGTTACTGGAGGTCTAAGGTGTCGTATATGATAAAATATGAAAGTTCAGACGTTTACCTTTTATTTGCCGGAGATTTGGTTCGATTCCGCAAAGAATCGAACTAGAATTGCTTTCGTGAAGTTTGGGTTGCGAACGCCTAAATCAAACAAAAACCTATTCAGCCCAACAGTTTGCAAGAACAATAAAGCGCGAGGAGATAAGCATGAAATAACGAGTAAAATATGCATACCTCAGGACTCATTTTGATTCCTCATTCCCCTTGCTTCGCCGATTAAGCCGTGTGTAAGCAACGCATGAAATGCAAAGAACGCGCGCTCGAAAGCGCTTTTTGGGAAAGCGTTACGGAACGGTTCTTCTGTGATGACATCATGCTCGTGGGGAAAACTAAAGACGAAGTCCAAGACATGCTAGGTATAGTTAATGAATTTATGAGCTTCATCGGCATTCCCATCAATGTTAAGAAATCCAAATACTCTTACAGAAAGCGCATCAAACCCCAGGGCAAAATGGTAACACGTTATGACCTGTCTGATGGATTTACTCATCTCTGGGGGTCACCTGGAGCCCAATACCAATGACTCAAGTCCTTCCATTGATGCGAAATGGATACCCCCTGAATCACCAGATTTTCTCGATTTCTCTAACAGCAAAGAGGTAAACAGATACCTCGGAGTATGGTTTGCACTAAATGGGGAATGGGAAAAACATGCGGAAATCCTTATCGACAGACTTAAATCTACTCTCACATCCATCCATCTGCGACACATGACTCTACACCAGCTAAGATATGTTATAAATGCGGCTGTAGTTCCGAGGATGGCGTACCCCCTTAAAGTTACCTCAGCAATTGCCAACTCCTCAAAAAATGTTGCAATTGAATTAGACAAAATGATAGCTTCGTTTATAATCAAATACCCGGGCTGCCCAGTTGACACTAATCACCAAATAATGTGGACAGCAGTCTGCCAGGGCGGGTACGGTATTGATAGTGTCTTCGATATTGCAACCGCGTCGTGTATTACTGAAACCATGAACACCCTGTGTTCTGCAGATGAACACGAATATTGGCAACACAACCACACGGACCATATCACTGACCCCCACCTTATCTCACTATACCGTAGAAACAACAATCTATGGCTTAAAATAATAATTCAAAACATGAACAACGAAATGAGTAATAATGCCATCTCGGGCTTCCCCTTATCACACTATGCAACCTACAGTCACACAAAAGACAAACGCTTTAACTGGTTCAGGCGTACAGGTCACATTATGGCAAAACTTGGATACGCTATCGACTCTAAAAATTACCCTGAAAATGAAGCGGGTGAAACCACATTAGTCACCACCCTTCCCAGACAACTCTACATGTCGAGGTGTGCCCGGAGGCACAGCGTGAGCCGATATGCCTATGCGTCTACATGTGTGTCATCGGGGGTAATCTGGGATTGGCACGATGACAGTGAAATTGGGCTTGAAATCACGATGAGAATGAATACCAGATGTCCGGGGTATGACAGTATGACACTATGACACTATGCCAGTATGACACTATGACACTATAGTAGTATGACAGTACTGTGGGGGGTGTCATCGTGGCACTCAGTCAGACCCTCGAAGAATGGTCAGATTCGCATCGGGGTTGAAAAGTGTGCCAGGGGCACGACGACAGATGCTCGGAGATATGTTTTTGATTGAACGTGCAAAGGTACACAATTCGGATTTTTATAATATACTGGATCAGGGCCAGATTGAGGTACAAACGATAAATCGGTTCCGAGTTCTGAAGGCTAAACACTTCTCAAGTGCTCTACTTATTCACTCGTCACTCAGGTTGCAGGGTCAACCACTCGAGAGCCGATGTCACACTTCGGCTCAACGTTCAGTTCCCGATCCGATCTCATTTCTAATTCCGATTCGTCATTCTCGATTCAGATGTTATGCCGACAGGCTGACACGATGACCGCCCCACAGTACTGTCATACTACTGTACTGTCATACTGTCATTCTGTCATAGCGTCATACTGTCATACTGTCATAACCTTAATATCTGATATTCGATTTCATTGTCTTTTCAACCCCGATGCGAATCTGACCATTCTTCGAGGGTCTGACTGAGTTCCACGATGACACCCCCCACAGTACTGTCATACTACTATAGTGTCATACTGTCATACTGTCATAGTGTCATAGTGTCATACTGTCATACCTCGGACATCTGGTATTCATTCTCATCGTGATTTCAAGCCCAATTTCACTGTCATCGTGCCAATCCCAGATTACCCGCGATGACACACATACGGACGCATAGGCATATCGGCTCACGCTGTGCCTCCGGGCACAACTCTCCCCCCCTTAGGAGTGGTCTACCTCCTGGGATCACTCCGCTAAGGTACCCATCTAAGTTCCGGTTCTTAGGTTTTCTGGTTCCTTGTTGTTTCCAGTTCTTAGGTTCTCTGGTCCCTCTTCGAGCATAGTTTGCCTGCCGCTACCAGGGCACCACTTTCAAGAAGAAGGGTGCCACTTGGAATCTAAAGCGGGTCTTCAGTGTCGCGGAGGCGTAAATGTCGGAAAAGTTGTCGTAGCAGAAGTGCTGGCACGGGATATACACTCGCAGATCGACCTGCTCCAGTCTGCTGCGGGTGAGGTCCAAGCTGAGCAGTCTCTGGATGAGCACCGGTTGCCCATCTGCACGCACACGGTGTTGAAGTAGTACAGCGTAGCAGGGGCGAGGGTGGTGCTGAGTTCGTCCATATGCAGGTGGGTTTCATGTACTGAGTACCGTACATGCAGTAGGTACACACCAGCGGTGGGGGAAGCTGGCGCATCATAGGGCGAAGCCGTAGCGCGTTAGGGAAGCGACCTCTGGGGTTTTCCATGAACCAATGTTTTGGCTCTAGGTAGTCAATGATCTGCAATGCTCGTCGTACGATTTTGTCAGCCTGGGGAAGGTCAGGGGGTCCACCAGTGGTGCGCGCTTGACTGTACTGCCTGCAGGGGGGACTTGCCCAAATAACATCGAAGAATCCAGGCGGGTATTGTCTGTAGTCCCATTGCAGGATGTCACACACATGAGTGGGTTGCCAGATATGCCCGGAGTCGAGGGTCACCACTGAGGCGGAGGGGAAGCAATTTAGGAATTCCCTCTCTACTGAGCCAGTACCGCTGAAAAGTACGAGAATCCTGGGCGTGCGGGTTGTTTTTGCCTGTATTGCCAGCAGCTCTGTCACCAGTGCCAACGACCCATCTTCCACGCGCTCTTGGCGTTCCCACGGCAGGGGGATATCATCTTCCATCTGTTCGAGCTGGTCCAGTTCATCGCAGGGATTAGTGATGAGGTGGGCCAGTGTCATTCCGGCTTGAGCGGAGTGGCGGCCACGCTGCTCGCGTCGCCGAGTGGCTTCGTCGCGGACTTGCGCTTCCATGTGCAGTCTCGCTTGCTCGAATTCACGAAGTTGTTGAAGTGGACTTCCGCGTTCAAGTTTGTCACGCGTCCTCCATTGGTCGTGAGCTTTGGAGTAGCCAGTCCAGCGAACCTTCCACTCTTCCACCTCCTAAACATGACCCCCTTGTTACACTCCAGCTCTTCTTGGTAGTGCAAGTCAAACAGTCGATGGACTGCGCTGGTCCCCAGCTGCTCCCTGACCATGTTCTCGCAGTAGTTGGCCACCTGGGCTTCTGGGCTTACTTCGGGACCAAGTGGTGGCTCCCTGGTCACTTCCAAGCAAATGATGTCTGTGAAGCAGCGCGTTGGCCTCTCGGCGCGCCCCGCTTCCCTGGCTCGGTCCCCTTCACGGTCCAAACGGGCACCAGTCTCGTCTGCGGTGCTGGGCAGTGGGTACCTGGATGGCACATCCGCGTTCTCATTCTTCGGACCTGGTCGGTACTGGACCGTGAACTCAAACTCCTGGAGGCTGATGGCCCAGCGTAGGTGTTGACCCTGTAGGTCCCCCTTCTCCATGAGTGTTGTGAGCGGCGAATGGTCGGTAATCAGCGTGAAGTGGATCCCGTGCAGGTACTGTCGTAATGTGCGGATTGCCCACACCACTGCCAGCATCTCGCCCTGGAAGCTCGCGTACTGTCTCTCGGTCTTCGACAGCGAGCGGCTGATGACCACACAGATGTGCTCTACGCCATCCTCGTCCTTCTGACCCAGCACTGCACCAATGCCATGGTTGCTCCAGTCCGTGTATAGGAAGATGGGCTTGCTGTAATCAATGGGCTTCAAACATCTCCCCGAACATAGGGCGTCCTTCAATGCCTGCAATGCCTGGTCCTGATCCTCCCCCCAAGCTTCCTTGACATCCAACACCTCCTTTCTGAGCAAGTCGTTCAATGGTCGTGCCATCTCTGAGTAGTTGGGTCCCATGGGTTCCCCCACCAGACCTTTGTAATAGTTCATGAGTCCAAGGATGGAGCGTACTCCAGTTTTATCCTCGGGCTTGGGCAGCTCTTGGATGGCCTTGCACTTGATGTCCTGCGCGCCAATGGTGTTATAGCCGATGCGGTAGCCCAAGAAGTCCACCGTGGCTGACCCGAAGGTCGACTTGCCCGAATGCAGACGTATCCCTGCATCCCCCAAAGTGCGAAGCACGGCTTCCACATCCTTGATGTGCTGCTCAGCGGTGTCTGAGTATATGCACACGTCATCGACGTACGCCACCGTGCAGTGTTGCAGGTGACGTAACTCGTAGTCCATGATCCTGATGAAGGCTGCGGTCGCTCCAGCTGCTCCAAACGGCATGGATGTGTAGCGATAAAGCTGGTTGCCCCACCAGAACGCTGTCTTGTCCCTGTCCTCCTCAGTGGTCATGGGAATCTGGTGGAACGCCTTGGTCGCGTCCAGGGTAGTCTTGAACTTGGCCTTGGCCACGCGCTGGTAGAGCTCTTCTGGACGATGTGGTAACGTGTTATCCTTCAGCGACAACCGGTTCGTATTCCGGAGGTCGACGCGACGCAGAATCTCGTCGAGGTCCACTGTCCAGTGTCGTGATCCTTCTTCCCCGCAACCACCACGTTGCTGGCGTGTCTGCAGTGCTGAGAAGCCGGCTCGATGAAGCCATATTCCAGCAGTTCCTTGCAGTGCAGGTCGATGATCTCCTGCTCTCCCGGGCTGTATTTCCTCGGTCGTTGATAAGCTACCTTAGTCTCGTCGTTGAAAGGGATGGCGAAGGTCGCATGTGCCGCGCCTCCATGGTAGCCTTTGATGTCCTGCGGCTTGTTGGCGAAGCAGTAGCCGCACCTCCTTACTACGTTGCGCATCTCCTCCCAGTTCTCCTCGGTGAACTCGGGATGTCCTCCGAAGGTGGCATTGAGCTCGGTGTCCAGCCACGCGGCCTCGTCCTTGGTGACCCTGGTCGTGCCCCCTGGCTGTAACGTGTCCAGCACCGTGTGCGGAAGCACCTCGTCTCGCTCTGCCACCATAGCCTCCCACCCGGTGTCCCATTGGCGCGAAGACCTCTGGTCTTCCCAGGCGGTCCTGATAGATCTGGTCGGCGAGCCCGAGCATGATCCCATCGTCAGCACGCCCTGAAACTCCCCAGGGGCCACAGCGGCCACCCAAGCAGCCACCGCTAGCAGCAGCAAAAGTTTTAAAATTCTGCTGGTACCCACTGGTTTAACTGGAGGGTGAAGGGTCAGTATGCAAGTCAACATCCTCCACCCCCCTTGCATACGGCCCAGGCCTCCTCCCGCAGTAGACACGTAGACCACCAGCGCCAAGACTGATGCTACATAGATACAGTGCGCCACCTGGTAGCAAGCGGCTGTGAACTGCAGCAGGCGCTGCAGTCGGGCGGCAAAGCGCGGCTTCTGCATGCGCCGAGGAACAGCGGCCAGCGTAGCCGGCCCTGCGGCCAAGATTTGCTGGGCGACCGCCAGCGCACGACCTATCTGAGTCTCCAGCGTGGCGAACGCGCCATCATTGTAAATCAAGCAGGAGCCTGGCAACCCATGGTGGATAACGTGGGTGCCAACTGTCAAGACGCACCCCCGAGAGTGCCGACCATGTGCGTGGAGTGCATGGCGAGCATGGCGAGGCCGAACCGTAGCAATGGCACGTACCACAGCCCACGCTGGGCATGGTGGAGCCCAGCTACCTCAAGGGCCCCCTTTGTCAACAGCAGTAGGTGCCTAACCAGCTCCAACAGCACTCGCAGAGGCGCCTGTTGATGTGCCCATGGTTCGAGTGGTGCTGTGTGTATGGCCCACAATGTGCGTGCCATGGCCCTGCGGGGCACCCCAGTGTGGAACGCCCAGCAGGCGACGACCTCACCAAGAAATCTGGTTACCTCCATGGCCATCCATACTGCCATTACTGCAAAATGAGGCAGCTGCGGCCAATGCAAGCGCACGAACACCCCCACGAGCAGGAAGCACACCTGAGTGCGCTTCGCCCGCCTATCATCGGCGGGCTGCGTGCCCGGCTGTGCGCCGGGGCTGCTTCTCAGTGACGGGCGCGCCGGGCTGCAGCCGGCCCGGTGCCCCCTTGAAAAGGCCCCAGTGCGCTCTCCCTTCTCCTCTCCTCCCAGATTTCATCATAACTTCGGCGTCCCTGGGGAGAACGCGACGCGCCGTTGCCGGCATGTCGACCGCGAGCCGCGTTCTGACGATGAGCTCCTTCCCGGGGGCTCGGAGATCTCCTCCTGCGCTGGCCAGCTCGTGGCGAGCGCTGCTGCACGGCACTCGCAGTTGGACTCTGCGGGCGCGCCGCAGGATGACCTGAAGGTCGAGTGTCGACACGCGCAACGCGGCCACTGGAACGCTCCGGGCTGCTGGGCGCTGTAGAGCTCGGGGTTGATGGCACGTACGAAATGGAGTCCTGCTCTTGTGCAGCTGGAGGCACGGCTTCAGTCTGCTGCGTGCAGACGGAATGTGCCGGGGATCTCAGAATGTCGTGGATTGACTGGTGCTCAGGCCTCTGTGCCATGTTGCACTCCAAGCCCCTGGTCTGTGTCCCGCCGAGAGCTCGGCCAGAGCAGATTGCCTGCGTGGGCGTGGCTCGCGCGCCATCACGACCATCAAGCCCAGGGCAGTCTGGCCCAAGCGTGCTCATCCTCGCAGTCGCGCGGGCAGCACGAGGTCGTTCTTCATATTCTCTGATGATCTCCTGACGCGCCCGTATCGACTCCGAGAGAGCCGCCATGGTGAGGTTGTTTGCTGCGACCTCGGCTTGCCCTCGCGCCAAACTGGCAGACAATCCAACAAGTCTTTCACTGATGACCTCCACGCTGTCCTCATCCTCTGTTTGCGGCGATGGTGTTCTGGTGCGGCACGTGTGAGTGCTCACACCCGCAGCAGCCGCGAGGTCGGACGAGTATCCCGAGATGCTGCCATCTTCCTCCTCACTTCCTGCATCCTCTCCCTCGATTGGGTCCAAGCACCTCATGAAGTCGTTGCGAAGGCGCACCTGCACCTCTGCCCGACGTGCCTCAGCCAGCAACGCAGGGCCCACCGAGGATGTGAACGCAGACAATGGTTCTCGATGCATTACTGCCACCTTTCTCCAGGTCTCCCAGCTACAGCAGTCGAACTTGCGCGTCCCTGAGAAACGTCCCAGAACTGCTGAAAGCGCCTTTTGGTGGAGCTTTCCCCGCTGCTGATGGCCGTGAGGGCGGTATCAGGGGTTTCTAGGCTGTTCTATGGGGTCTAAAGAGGGGTTTTTCGGTGGTGGGGGCTACTGGGAGAGGTTTTGGGGTAGGCTGGAAACTGTCAAAAACGGCTATTTTTGGCTGTTTTGGGCGGTTTTTCGCCTTTTTGGGGCTCTGAAAGGTGAGCTATATCGTTTTCTTGGCTACTGTAGACCGGGGAAACCCTTTAGGGTGCTCCCTGACGGTCGTTTGTGGCCTGGGACGGACTTCGGGTTTAAGATCGGAAAACGAATGCTTGGGTTTCTGAGCCAGTTTGAGCCCCCAGTGTTAAGGAGCAAAAATATGAAGTTTTGGAGATGTTTTCCAGAGGATACGGCCGTTGTATACGAAAAAAAATGTACTTACGGAGGCTAAAATTGCGCACAGATAGCCGGAAGTACAGCTCTCCCCCTGTATCACAACGGAAGTTTCAAAAGGCCCGTGGGCGAGTTGCGCAGAGGCGAAATCGCAGCACGCTGATACCAAATGTGCCAGGGGCACGACGACAGATGCTCGGAGATATGTTTTTGATTGAACGTGCAAAGGTACACAATTCGGATTTTTATAATATACTGGATCAGGGCCAGATTGAGGTACAAACGATAATTCGGTTCCGAGTTCTGAAGGCTAAACACTTCTCAAGTGCTCTACTTATTCACTCGTCACTCAGGTTGCAGGGTCAACCACTCGAGAGCCGATGTCACACTTCGGCTCAACGTTCAGTTCCCGATCCGATCTCATTTCTAATTCCGATTCGTCATTCTCGATTCAGATGTTATGCCGACAGGCTGACACGATGACTGCCCCACAGTACTGTCATACTACTGTACTGTCATACTGTCATACTGTCATAGCGTCATACTGTCATACTGTCATAACCTTAATATCTGATATTCGATTTCATTGTCTTTTCAACCCCGATGCGAATCTGACCATTCTTCGAGGGTCTGACTGAGTTCCACGATGACACCCCCCACAGTACTGTCATACTACTATAGTGTCATACTGTCATACTGTCATAGTGTCATAGTGTCATACTGTCATACCCCGGACATCTGGTATTCATTCTCATCGTGATTTCAAGCCCAATTTCACTGTCATCGTGCCAATCCCAGATTACCCCCGATGACACACATACGGACGCATAGGCATATCGGCTCACGCTGTGCCTCCGGGCACAAAAAGACAATGAAATCGAATATCAGATGTCGGGGCTATGACAGTATGACAGTATGACAGTATGACAGTATGACAGACAGTACTGTGGGACAGTCATCGTGTCAGTCTGTCGACATAGCATCTGAATCGAGAATGACGAATCGGAATTAGAAATGAGATCGGATCGGGAATTGAACGTTGAGCCGAAGTGTGACATCGGCCGATATTCGATTTCATTGTCTTTTCAACCCCGATGCGAATCTGACCATTCTTCGAGGGTCTGACTGAGTGCCACGATGACACCCCCCACAGTACTGTCATACTACTATAGTGTCATACTGTCATACTGTCATACTGTCATACTGTCATACCCCGGACATCTGGTATTCATTCTCATCGTGATTTCAAGCCCAATTTCACTGTCATCGTGCCAATCCCAGATTACCCCCGATGACACACATATATACGCATAGGCATATCGGCTTACGCTGTGCCTCCGGGCACACGAGGAATGTTACCTCCGCAATTCAAAAATATAACCTTAAGCACACAAGTTCCTTTCTGACTCCCTGCGGTGGAATGTTAAAAAACTGGCAAGAAAGCAAAGGCTTTTTCAGGCTGAACGGTAATAGACCCCCTGGATGGCTAACCGCAATCGAAAAGGAAATGCTTCAAAACCCCGTAGATTTGCACCCACAGGCCAGCGATATGTCAAGAAACAATATAGAGACAACATAGTACCCCCGGACACGGGTGAGTTTCATTGGAAAGGAAATGGTGACCGAGATTCCATCTCTCTTATTCACATTACCAATATTGACTTAGAGGCCATGTCAATACAATATACAGAATACAGTAACAATGCCAAAAACCCTAATGTCTTTGTCAGAATCGAAGGAACCAGCAGTCTTCAATACGACTTTGAATATAGCATCACCAATGACGGCTGCATCCTAATTCCAGCAGGTTCCATTTTCGATTATAGTGACCATATGGACCCGCCCTCTTCTGTTCTTGCTAAAGTCAGTGATATTAACTCACACTATGATTACATCTCAGACAGACAATATGAGACCATTATTGCCAGAATGAAAAACAAAACTGCGGAAGAAGAAAGTGAATACAGCTGCCCTAGCGACTCAGAAGAAGAATCTACCCCCTTCGCCGAAAAGAGCAAACAAATGGAGGATTATGATATGGCAAGCGATGGTTCCCTATTTGCTGGTAAAAATCAGCATGCAGTGGTGCAGCATATGCCATAAAAAACTTTGACAACGGAATGCCACTTGTTCGGAAGATGAATATCCCCCCCTCAAGAACTTTCGCCGCACCGGGGCTTCTTATCAAGGAAGATATCCAAAACCCTAGTAGCACATCTGCTGAAATTGCGGGACTGCGATTCTTACTCACACAACAAAAAGAGAAACTCCTCAAATCCATGACTCCAATGGTACATGCCATTGACTCCATGGCCGCAATATCTGCTGTAACAAAGGATGGCAGATCCATGAGTGCCCGGGACAAATTACGTGAAGCTAATCGCAGAGATGTGCAGGCTGTTCGCCTACTGTTAGAAGAACTTGGCTTCTACAGTGAAGGAGACCACAGTAAAATCATCCTTAAATGGATCAGGGGTCACAATAATGACAAAGTCCATGACAGAGTGGACCGTACTGCCAAAAGAGCCTCATTCAGAGGGGGTTGTTTAGACATCTCCCGCTACGACCCTGCCGAGGAACTGCCCTTCTCGTTATTCTTTTTTGAGGTCCCTATTTTAGGTGATATCCGCAGTCACATTAGAAGAATTCAACGTCTCTCACACTATCATAATTGGAGAACTCTACAGTCTCAAGGGAAGTCCTTGAGGATGCTCAACGAGAATAACACCACCCCCACTAAAGATATTTCCAAAATAACACCTAAAGCTTTCACCGCTTCTAGAAGCAGAGAACTCCTGGGTCTCCAAGCCTCTCCAGCACGTTTATTTAAACTGGGGAAAATCGAAACTGAAAACTGCCCCATCTGCCAACAGAATACAAAATGCACCTTCGAACACATCCAACTTGAATGCTCAGGACATAATAATAGTTTGTATAGTCTTAGAACAACCCAAGATGGCAAACTAAGGAAAATCATTGCTGAAGAAATCTCAGAAAAGCCCAAACTACTAAACCCTGGAAAAGGTACCACATACATCAAAACACAGCTATCGAAACTTTTCCCACTCGCTGACCTAAGACAGGAAATGAATGAGGAATTATACTTACACGCTCTCCCGGAAGCTAGCATGTACCGTCCATCGAGTTAAAAAAAGAATACCATTGCTGTGACCGCTAAACCCGAAGTGGACCATGTCAAGGGAACAATTAAATATCCCGAACTCCAATATGTCCAAAAGAAAGAGTTTTGGAAACTTTTGGCCTGGCACCGCCTTTCCAACAAAGCAGTCCCATGCTCACTTGCGGAGTACTCGAATAGGGCACACGATATTCATGAAGCACTCAATGCATGTAAGTTTGAATCGGGAGATCCTAAAAACTGCTACGCAATCAGCAGAAGCCTCTTAGATATTTTGGTGGATGACAGAAACCTTGACAAAAACGGGTGTGAACTTTTCTCCAACCCACTAAATGCCCACCCTAGAATTCACTCGAGAAGATGCATACCCACCACAAGAATGAAAAAAGCCCTCAGGCCCTTCTGCCATCATGGGAAAATTGGCTTTGATGGTCTCGCTTGGGATGCCTACGTGGACCCGATATCAGGCATTGGCAGAATCGTTTACGGAAATCCCCCCTTTGATGGGAAAGATAAGGGCAAATCTTCGGCGGTTATGACTACCTTGGAAATGGGACATAAAGCGGCCAACACCGTCTCTGGATTTTCAGGAACATGGATTCTTCCGCTGTCTCCCAAAAACCAAAAAAGATGGTTCGATAAAGGCTTTAAACTTGTTTTCAGATTCCCGCATAACACTATTCCATTTATCCCACATGGCTATTGGACGGGTGATGACCCCTACGTTCTTCCAGGTGGCGGATGCTATAAGGATGACTTTTCGGATGTTGTTAACATAGCTATAGACAGTGCACCCAGTGATACTCAACCAGCCTTTGACTGGAGGCCAACACAGAAAAAGATTGCCAGATGGTTCCTTAACGTCCTTCCCAAGTCCAAAGTCACGAAGAAGAGGCTAGAATACACAGGAGTCAGCCCTGATATTTGGAATGAAGTTCTGAACGAAAGCGACAAGGTACTTCCCTCTTCGCTTTGCCCATGGCCCACTCAAGACCCTCCTTATCATCAGAGTGATATTGAGCCTTATTATGGTGGTCACCACGACACGACAATCACCAATGCAAATTCCAAGCCCTTCATAAGCACCGTGAAATGGCCCAAAGTTCTTACTCTCATGGGATACCTCCCTCCTCTTTTTGGTACTGTCCTCAACACGATAGGTGTTCCCCGTGGTAAGATTAAACCACTCCTTAAAAAACTTTCAAGAATTTGTAGGCAACACACCAAAAATAGGCGAGACGTGTTTCTGTTAAACACCACCACCACCTTAAACACTGACCCGCATACAGTTGACATCTCGAGCAGTGAGACCATGGCGGAAACAGAAGCCGTGCAACAGTCAAACGACTTTCTTCAAACCCTCCTGCAATAATTTTCAAAAGTCTTGCAATATAAGATGGTTTCGTTTCCCCAAGGGGAGGGGCAGTCCCCCCCCTCCCCCCCCCTCTCCCCGCCCACTGCGGCCCACCTTCCACAACGTCTCCAAAAACCCCCTTAATTCTTCGACTTCCCTCCCCACCGCTCAGATTCAGCCACCCCTCCACCCACCCGGCCATGGCTGCTTCTCCATCTTCTAGAGTTTTTTATTGCCTAGCACTTAGCTTTTCCTCTAGATGTCACCCTGCTGAAAAGTGGGCTGAGCCCCTTTGTGGGCGCGCTATAGCAGAGGGAGTAGCCCCTGGTGTTTTCACTAGCCTGCTTTGCAGGGATACCGCACTCTCAGGACTTTGTCCCCTTTGCTAGCGTAAATATCTATTAGCCGGCGTTAAGTTGGCTGCACATAACCTAAGGTTGAGAGCCCATGGGGGCTTCCTCGAAGGTCATATGAAAATTCGGAGACCCATGTTGGCAAGTTCTCGAGCTGCTCTTTCTGCAGCGTCTTGTCAAAAATCCGATCCGAGGTCATCTTGGCCCTTAAAAACTCGGTTGAAGAAGCACGATTTCTATTGAAATATCTTAAGTTGGGTGCACATAACTTAAGGGTTATAACCCATGGTGTCTTCCTCGAAGGTCCTTTGAAAATTCGGAGACGCATATCGTCAAGTTTTCGAGTTGCTCTTTCCGTAGTGTCTCGTCAAAAGTTTCATCCGAGGTCATCTTGACCCTCAAAATCCCGGTTGAAGTAGCATAGGTAGAACGAAAATCAAAATCCCTCGGATTTTCCCACTAAATTCACTACCCCCTCACACATTCTCCCAAATTGCTCACGGATAAATTGGATTCGCTCAATAGTGTAGATGCGTGTGTAAAAGAGGACGTCGTTCCCGTCATTTTGAGCTAATAAAATCTAGAATCCGGTAACCACAACTCTCAATGATCCCACCAAAAGTTAAGTTGGGTGTAGCCAACTTAAAGCCGAATTAAGTTGGCTGGAGCCAACTCTGGGTAATAGAAATAAATGTTTTATTATTATTATTATTATTAGCGTTAGGCACAATCCTATGAGATGGCACACGGACTTACGACTTTAGTTGCATTATATGAGCACAAAGTAAACATTTTGCATAGTGTCGCTCTCTCGCTGCAGTATAATCCTGAAGATAATATTCAGCCGTAAAAAGTGCTTTAGCACAGTGAAAATGCTCTCGGCTCTGGGGAAAAAGTAGCGAATTTCACCCCAAAACACGAATGGCACCAGAGTTTACGAGCTGCTCTTCATTGCTATCCGTCGAGAATCGCGCGATCGGCCGCGCAGCGGCCGAAGCTCGTAACCTCTGGCTTGCGAGAGTACCCATAACCATATAGTGAACATTATATAATGAGATGTTCACGGTTTTAACCGAGATTATTTTAACCGAGAAGAATGAGACTTCGAAGTCTCGGTTTTCGACCGTGGTCTCGACTCAGATTCGGATTGCACTGAATGTCCGACTGACACGCGGACAGGTATATTCCATGGTGTCGCGAGACCTCGGTCTCACTTTTTAACTTCGAAGTCTCGTTTTTCGACCGTGGTCTCAGAATTTCGACCGCGGTCTCAGAGTTTCGACCGCGGTCTCGATTCTGACTTCGAAGTCTGGTTACAGGACTGGTACAGGTCTGTCTTCTCGCAAGAAGTTTTCGAGTTCGAAATCTACGTGAAATTTTCCACGCGCCAGATATCGTTCCGCGATGCATGTCATCTTTTCTGGGGGAAAACGAGACTTCGAAGTCTCACTTCTGAAAACTGTCTCACGTAACGAATCTGATCGCGTATCTGATACTTCCGACGTGGACCAAATATTCTTTCGTTAACCGAGATGATTACCTCGGTCTCACTTTTCGACCGAGAAGATGAGACTTCGACGTCTCGAATTTCTGACCACGGTCTCGTTCGTGATTTCGGTTTCAGTCATCATACGGGCCACTGAATGGCCGAATTTTGAATTCCGACGCTCTCATTCGCCCGAGAAGTTTCGACCGAGAAGTTAGAAATCATCTCGGTTAAAACCGTGAACATCTCATATCTCATACGGCTTGATTGTTCCGGGAACAATCAAAATTTGGTACCAGAATAATATAAACCCATATTTTGTTGACATATCGAACGCAGCATTCCGATCATTTTGGACTTGAAACTGAAACTACTTTCTCACGTGTCGCCAAATCATAGGGTTATTAATTTGTTCGTAAAAATCGACATGCTCGGTCGATGGGGCTGCAAATTCGCGCACTATATGAGGTGATATATGGGAACATTTTGACATATCGAACGCAGCCGATCATTTTGGACTTGAAACTGAAATTACTTTCTCATGTGTCGCCAAATCACGTTGTTCGTAAAAATCGACATGCTCGGTCGATGGGGCTGCAAATCCGCGCACTATATGAGGTGATATATGGGAACATTTTGACATATCGAACGCAGCGGCATTCCGATCATTTTGGACTTGAAACTGAAACTACTTTCTCACGTCGCGAAACCCAAAAACTGAAAGGGCATCCTTGATCCCTATGACGGCACCGCCGCGTCTCTTTGACCATGCGATACCGACGCGTAAGATAAGTCAATATAAATAATTGGCCTCATCGGCCGCTTGGCGGCCGTTATTATTAAATCATAAATGCATGGTCGCTTCGCGACCATGCAACCAAGGGGCATATAATATATCCTAGTATATATTTATACATGCCCCTTGCCCCTTGTATATATTTATATATGCCCCTTGCATGCAACACGTTTTTTGCAGTTGCTAATATCCTGCCTTATCGTGAATCGCCTGTTTATATCCTGCCTTATCGTGATTCGCCTGTCTGTCTTCGTTGCCGATCTGTATTTTAATAGGGAGGTTCCGATTTTTGTTCCGCGTTACGAATTACGCGTTAACGTCATCGTCGTTATGACGTCAATCGTAATCCGGGATGACCTTAATAGAAAGTATTTTTCAAAATACGGAGTGAAAACCTGAATCGAGGATTTTAAAATCAAGTCCCAAGTCCCCCCCACCCCCCACTCTTCCCGGCCTCGAGAGCCCCAAGTCCCCCCACCCCACCCTGCCGCGCTGACAAGTCCCAAGTCCCCCCCACCCCCACCTCCGGCAAGTCAACGGCTTCCATACCAAGCCATGTTTCCTCTACCGTGTCGACACGTCCTGAGTCCCCCACGCCCACCCACTCGCTAAGTGCGGACAAGTCTCGTGTCCTTTCCCACCCCACTCTCCGAACGCGCGACCAAGTCGGAAGTGGGGGGGGGGGTATTGCGGTTTTCACTCCGTATTTTGAAAAATACTTTTCTATAACTCGGAATGAGCATCAAATGCAAAATCGATTCCGAAATCTGTCGTGCTCCGAATACGACTCCGAATTACGTGTGAACGTTGGCCGTTGCTGTCGCTTTTTACAAAATTCTGTCGTTTTCATGCCGACGTGGCACGAATGCGGACGGACGAAGAGACGCTCCGTGGGGAAACGCAAAGCAGACAGACGCTCGATCAGAAGAATCTGAGCAATATTCGTATTCTGAATCTACGATTTTACACGAAGTTTGCACCTTCGTTCGTAATTCGTAGTGAAATCTGTAGGTCTGTAGGTCGTAGACGAACATAATTATAAAATAGCAGAGGTTTTGGATATGATACCAAGTATTTTGCGATTTCGCGATAACTATTAGTAAAAATGAAATCTCAACCATGCCTTTCTTGGAGTAATATCACGCTGTTTATTTGCGCCCTTGCGAGGTTTTGTATCACATCTCAGGGGTATTTACTGGGAGACGACAAGCAAGAATGCTGGGACAACGGAGTGTACGTCGAGAACTGCGCCGTCGGTTTCGAATTAAGGTGGCAAAACGTGTTTAACCAAACGCAGATTTTGCTGGCCAACCTTTGACAGCCCAAGCTGCGTTAAGAATCCGCCCCGAGTGGAAAATCGACAATTACGGAGCAAAAGGGAACGGCTATGCTATCAACCACGTGAATATTCACGCTTGTCGAACGGAAGTCGGCGCTTGCATCCCTGCAGGTGCGCAGTCGTGTCAAACTTTTCGATATGAATTACTAGTCTTCATACTATATTTTCTACTCCGCATATTTTTTTCCATTCCGTAACTGTTGTGCTTGGATGTGACATCCTTCAAGGGGCACGTCGGTCTTTACCACAAGTAAGCGACTGCTAACGTTTTTTATTTGTTGTTTTAAAATTTCTGGAGACATCGGATTGTTAAATGCAAGAAGGATTTTTTGAGTTTGTTGCTAACATAGTAGAACTTCAACGATGTCGCGCAGATAGTCGCCGGCAACTTGTATATCAACGATGCAGAATACGTTTCGGTAACTCGTTGCTTGTTTGTGCGTTTACACGTTTCTTTTCAATATCAAATTCACATCCGGTACACCCTAAATAGTACAGTTCACTGTGCGGAAAACGGTACTATGTCAACAGTTTCCGAAAGTTTCAATCAAGTATGTGTTCATGAGAAAAGTTTCCATTATTCGTGACATGTACCTGCGACGGTGGTGGCTTTTCACGCCACACGTACGACAAGTTTTTAAACGACTAACTTTTCCTCACAAGCACCCGATTTTCCGCTTGTTCCAATCTGTCTAACTTAGGGCATTCCAAATATCCGAGCTACTCCTTAGGATGCAATAATCCTGAGGCTTCCTTGAAATGGACCGCATTCATTAATAATTTTGAATTAAGACCACGGAACTGGCTCAAATGATTTTATCTTTAACGTTGGTTGGCTTTTGTTAGCTCTTGGCAGAGTTCTTCGGTTTTTAATCGTTGATTCCTGTTGGATTAAGCTCAAGTCTGAAGTTTCCCCCCTGTTTTCGGGACTGACCGTGACAAATGTGAAACACTGCAACACCAATGTCGTTACGCCCAAAACGCAATTGTCACGTTTGTGCAGCTCACGGGGGACACGACGCAGGGATGCACTTCACCCGGCCTAACTAGTTTATTCCCCTTGCAAGAAACATCTTCAGTTTTCAGATTCACTGTTCGCAAACGATGATGACGTATTTATGCGCCCATTATTATACATTTTTTCGTTTGTAATGAGAAGTTCAAGGTTTTAGCGGACGAAACGTAAATGCATTTATGATTTATTCCCTGGAATATTCTGTCGCGTGGCAGATCAACTGCTTAGGATATGCTCGTCGCGTGGCAGACGAAATCGTAAATGCATTTACGATCATAAATGCATTTACGAAATCGTAAATGCATTTATGATTTCATGAACACGTTTTCGGGCGGGGGTGTCATCACGAAGTCAGCAAATGCCGAACGACAGCGACATCGACAACGACACTGCATGAAACTGCAAGACACTGTTCGCGTGTCGCGTGGATTTGAACTTCAAAAGAAATCGCGACATCTCGGGTCGCTCGGAAAAATCCCTAATGGATTTCACATTTCACATATGGCTGACGCTGGCTGACGAAATCATAAACACGTT